>CM056836.1:1615414-1835414 GCA_029853015.1 Chelidonichthys spinosus | reverse complement strand
CAGCCATATGTCACACACACACACACACACACACACACACACAACACAGACACACACACAACACAGACACACACACACACACACACACACATGCTGGCACATAGATAAAACCTTTTAATGCAGCATGACAATTATACACAGGTGTGTGTGTGTGTGTCTGTGTTGTGTGTGTGTGTGTGTCTGTGTTGTGTGTGTGTGTGTGTCTGTGTTGTGTGTGTGTGTGTGTGTGTGTGTGTGTGTGTGTGTGTGTGTGTCTGTGTTGTGTGTGTGTGTGTCTGTGTTGTGTGTGTGTGTGTGTGTGTCTGTGTTGTGTGTGTGTGTGTGTGTGTGTGTGTGTCTGTGTTGTGTGTGTGTGTGTGTGTCTGTGTTGTGTGTGTGTGTGTGTGTGTGTGTGTGTGTGTGTGTGTGTGTGTGTGTGTTGTGTGTGTGTGTGTGTGTGTGTGTCTGTGTTGTGTGTGTGTGTGTGTGTCTGTGTTGTGTGTGTGTGTGTGTGTGTGTGTGTGTGTGTCTGTGTCTGTGTGTGTGTGTGTCTGTGTTGTGTGTGTGTGTGTGTGTGTCTGTGTTGTGTGTGTGTGTGTGTGTTGTGTGTGTGTGTGTGTGTGTGTGTGTGTGTCTGTGTTGTTGTGTGTGTGTGTGTCTGTGTTGTGTGTGTGTGTGTGTTGTGTGTGTGTGTGTGTGTGTGTGTGTCTGTGTTGTGTGTGTGTGTGTCTGTGTTGTGTGTGTGTGTGTGTGTGTCTGTGTTGTGTGTGTGTGTGTGTGTGTGTTGTGTGTGTGTCTGTGTTGTGTGTGAGTGTGTGTGTGTGTGTGTGTGGGTGTGTGTGTAGTTGTGTGTGTGTGTCTGTGTTGTGTGTGTGTGTGTGTGTGTGTGTGTCTGTGTTGTGTGTGTGTCTGTGTTGTGTGTGTGTCTGTGTTGTGTGTGAGTGTGTGTGTGTGTGTGTGTGTCTGTGTGTGTGTGTGTGTGTGTCTGTGTTGTGTGTGTGTGTGTGTGTGTGTGTGGTGTCTGTGTGTGTGTGTGTGTGTGTGTCTGTGTTGTGTGTGTGTGTGTGTGTGTGTGTGTGTGTGTGTGTGTGTGTATGTGTGTGTGTGTGTCTGTGTTGTGTGTGGGTGTGTCTGTGTATGTGTGTGTGTGTCTGTGTTGTGTGTGTGTGTGTGTGTGTGTGTGTGGGTGTGTGTGTATGTGTGTGTGTGTGTGTCTGTGTTGTGTGTGTGTGTGTGTGTGTCTGTGTGTCTGTGTGTGTGTATGTGTGTGTCTGTGTGTGTGTGTGTGTGTGTGTGTGTGTGTGTCTGTGTTGTGTGTGTGTGTGTCTGTGTGTGTGTGTGTGTGTGTGTGTGTGTCTGTGTTGTGTGTGTGTGTGTGTGTGTGTGTGTGTGTGTGTGTCTGTGTTGTGTGTGTGTGTGTGTGTCTGTGTTGTGTGTGTGTGTGTGTGTGTGTGACATAATGATTACAAAAGCAGCAACAGTGTCATCTTATCCAATCAGCGGCCTGCTCTCAGAGTCTCTGCAGAGCATCATGCATGGGTTTTTTATTAGTACGCTGCGCCTTTAAACGGTGGGCGTGGCTTCCCTACTACGACCCGCCCCTTTTATGCATAACAGCCAACTCTCCTTTCCCCGGGAACACAGTGCAGTAGTCGGCACGGAAAAGTGACCAAGCACACAGCCGGGAGAACCGGGGAGCAAGAACCGGGACTGAAAGCCTCCTAACGGACCGTTTACAACCGGAAGCAGACAGAGACGCACGCGCGCACTGTTACGCGCATAAGGACTGCTCTTTTTTTCTCTGGACACCGATATTATTGCGCACGGCGGATCTATGAGGACGCAGACGGGATTTTCACGCCCGACACCAGGTAACGTGTTTTCTTGAATGTGTCGGGGTCAGAGGTTAAACACGTCGCGTTGGGTGTTGTTGTTTGTTCGCGCCTGCTGCTTAATTAAACTCATCAGTCTCGCAGTCGCAGCTGAATTCTTTCCGAGTTGAGGTGAACTACTTTTTTTTCTTCTTCTTTTTTTTTTTACCCACGTGACCGTCGGAGCCGTTTCACTGGCGGCAGGACCTACCTGTATATCCAATTAATCTATTTCGATCTAATTTAATCACTCTGTTTTCTGCTGAGCAGCAGAAAATAGAAACCCGGATCAGCTCTCCTCTCTCCCCCCTCTCCCTCTACCTCTCTCTACCTCTCTCTCTCTACTACTAAAGCAGTGTTATGTAACGAAACACTGTTGCGAAACTCGGAACTTCGCAGCAGCGAAAAGTTGTTTTACTTTGATACATTCGAGCATAGGATACATTTATTTCTTTATATGATGGGTGTGTTTTTGTTAATATTATAATTTTTAATTGGTGACCTTTTCATCGGGACTGGTCTTAATTAGCACACGGTGTCCTGATGGGCTACAGGTACTTACAGTTGATCTTATACTGATCTCTATATTTAGCTGCAACAATAGAGTTGCTGCATCAGAGAGGGCAACGTGTCTAGGAGGCTCGATCTGACACACATGTTGTCTCTCTCTCTCTCTCTCTCTCTCTCTCTCTGCAGACCGAGGGAACAGGGAGTGATCCGCCCCCCCCCCTGCAGCCCCCATGCCGGGCATCAGCAACCCCGCGCCCCGCTATGAAAACTGGGACATGGACCACCTCGACCACTACCAGCACTATTTCTACGACGACCGCCACGACCCGGACGAGGATTTCTTCAAGTCCACGGCGCCCAGCGAGGACATATGGAAGAAATTCGAGCTGGTGCCGACCCCGCCCATGTCCCCCATCCGGGCGGCGGTGGAAGGGCCGGGCCGGGTCCTCCACCACCCGTCCCTGGGGGACAAGCTGGAGTGGGTCTCGCAGTTCTTGGGTCAGGAGGACGAGCAGAGCCAGCACCAGCAGCCCTGCAAGCTCACCGCCGCCAACGACTCCTTCGGGAACCTGAGCTCCATCATCATCCAGGACTGCATGTGGAGCGGCTTCTCCGCCGGCCAGCAGCTGGAGAGAGTTGTAGGGGAGCGCTGCGCCTCCTGTCCCGGGACGGCGGCCAAAGTGGCGGCGGCGGCGGGGGTCGCGTCCCCGGGGAGGGCGCTGCAGTGCGCTGCTCCCGACGCTGCCACCACCGCCCCCCTCGGAGGAGGACCGGCGGCGGACTGCGTGGACCCGGCAGCCGTGCTCACTTTCCCGTTAACCGGCGGATGCAAGAAGCAAGTGTCCTCCGGTTCGGAGTCTCACACCGACTCGTCAGGTCAGTACACATAATGATTTTTTTATTTATATATATGAACATGTGACTATAATAAACTCTGCTGAAGTTACTGAGATAATACTATCCCTTTAATTGAATCCGGCTCCAATTAAATCGTGTTATGTATTTCTCTGCATGGTTGCTGTTGAACTGTCTCATGAGCGTCGTGGGCTTTGATTGGCCAGTTATCTGGCTGTGGCACATGATGACTGCATTGCGTTACCTTGGTGCATGCAACACATGCTTCCAAGGAGACACGCCCATCAAACATCTGCTGCTTGGCCCAGCTCCAGCAGACCAGCTGCTCCCTCCCTCCTTCCTCCTCCTTATGATAACAGTATCCCCTCCTCACCCTCGCTCATATTCTGGCTCTAACTCAATAACAGTCCTTCATGACTGGAACTTTCCTGTGACGTATGGGGAGCTATCATGTATGGAGACCGGTGTGTGTGCTGCCATGTGACGCAGGTTGCTCGGACCATGCATGACGGTGTGTGGAATGTCACAAAGGGGCAACTTGTTGCTCGCATTCCTCCACTCAAACAAGGCTGCGGCGCCAATTGTGTCAGTGGGTGGATTTCGGTTCGAGCCGGTCCGCCCGGGGGATGTGAATAGAGCGGGATTAGAGCCTCTTTTTCTTTTTTTTTAAGGGGGTCAGCTAGGCGTGCAGAATCCTTTTGACGTGAGTGTGAGGCAGCGGTTTGCACCATTTCTGTAGGAGGGGGGGGGGGGGGAGCAATAAAGCTCCAATAAAGATCTGTATTGGGATACTTGATGGAATCAATCCTGTAGTCGATCCACGGCTCTTTCACTGTCCTTTTTTAATTTAAAAGGAGCTTTTGAAAATCTCCCAGGAGTCTTGTCACTTGGTGGGAATCCCCCCCCCTGGTTGTTTTTAACGCCCTCGTTTCCAGCCTATGACCGTGAATCACCTCTGTGTTAGTGCAGACTTTAAAGGGATGTGTGTGTGGTTTCAGTTGCATTTAATTGGTTTAAAGGGGCAGGTGGGCATCTCTCCAACTTCCCGTAACACCGTTTCCTCTCTCCTTCTCCAGACGACGAGGACGACGATGACGAGGACGAGGAGGAGATCGACGTGGTGACGGTGGAGCACAAGCAGCAACGCAAACCTCGCCGCTTGGTCAACGCCCGCAAGCCGGTGACCATCACGGTGCGCGCCGACCCCCTGGACCCCGGCATGAAGCGTTTCCACATCTCCATCCACCAGCAGCAGCACAACTACGCCGCCCCCTCACCGGACACGCTCCCCCCGCCGCCGCCGGTTGAGCCGCCGAGGAAGAGGGTCCGGCAGGAGTGCTCCTCGCTGCCGCACCAGAACTCTCACCATCATCATCACCAGCAACCGCGAGCAGGCCACGCCCCTCTGAACTTAGACAGCAGGAAGTGTCACGTGACCTCCAGGTCGGAGTCGCCCAACCTCAGCGCCTGCTCGCCCACCTCCTCTTCGTCGCCGTCGTCTCCCCCTTCCTCCTCCTCTTCCTCCTCCCACTCCCAGAGCTCCCCCTCCAAGCCCTACTCCTTCTGCCACCTCTCCGCCAGCCCGCAGTCCTCCGACTGCGAGGACACGGACAAGCGCAAGGCGCACAACTTCCTGGAGCGCAAGCGCCGCAATGACCTGCGCTCGCGTTTCCTGTCGCTGCGGGACGAGATCCCGGGCCTGGCGGACTGCCCCAAGACGCCGAAGGTGGCGATCCTGACGCGGGCCACGGAGTACCTGCAGCAGCTGCACACCAGCGAGCGGCAGAAGGCCCAGGAGAGGAAGCAGCTGAAGTCCCGGCAGCTGCAGCTGCTGCAGAGGCTGGCGCTGCTCAAACGCTCCTGAGCCGGTCGTCACGGCGACGACGCAGGGAAACTGGGCGGGGCTTACATGAAGGAGAAGGGGGGGGGGGGGGGAGACACTAATGTTCACTTTGAAAATTGGTCACGTTGGAATAGTGCGGGTGGATTTTTTATTTTTTTTTGTGGTTTGCACATTTAGCTTCTGAGTGATCGACGAGGCCGTGAGCCGGACGGGGGGCAGCGAGACCCGGACCAGGACTGGGATCTTACGGGGGGATTAATATGTCCACAGTTACTCAAAGTAGATTCTGTTCTATTTCCCCTTTTGGTGGGAAAAAATGGCTTCTCGTTGACAAACTGCTGCATGGTCTGGTCGACGTCTCCTTGATTGTGATTGGTCCTCAGTGTCTCCTCTCTGTCTGAAGTTTCCCTGCAGACTCTCCGTCACATTTTCTTTTCTTTTGCTCCTTTTTTTTTTAGGCGCTTGGCATAAATACAACTTGCACATCTTTGTTATCAAGTTGTGCCTTGTTTCTGGTCTGTTTTGTTCCCTTTTCTCTCATTCTTCATCCCCTCTTTCTGTTTTTCTTGTTCTTTTCTTCACAATCCTCCTCCTCAGCGGTTGCATCCGTGGTGTTATGACTGGATATAATATATTCTGCACCTCTGGAATAGCTCAGGTTGAGTCCTAACATCTGTGCCTGCAGGTGTTTGTCTTCTTGCATCCCCCCATCCCCTCCCGTTCCCCCGGTAACGGCCAGTTTTTGTTTGCATCATTTGGTGAAAATATGTTTTTGAGATTTATCCTATTTTTCTGCAAAAAAAAAGAAAAGAAAACACCATGAAGATATCTTTTATAATAGTCGTGCCATGGAAGACTCAGCCAACAGGTGAATAATAAATGATCAACCAAAATGAAACTTGGGGAATGGCTTAAATTGAATCTGTATGTTTGAAGCAACATCTAAAAAAAAATTAAAAATGCCAACGTTGAGGTCCAGTTGTACATTTCTTTCATCTCGCTGTCTTGATATATTTGTAAATTTGTTTTTTGCATTCGATGTAATGCCTATAGAAGCCTTTCAATGTATGTAGACTATCCTGTTGGATGTTATGTATATAAGACCCTGACTGTACAGCCCCCCCCCCCCCCCCTCCACAAACCAAAACCAGAGCGGTCTACTTTACTCATCCTAGTTTTTGTTCGTGGGCTGAGCTTGCTGGCTTTTTCAAAGATAACTCAAAGCTTCTATTTTTGTTAATAAAAATGATTATGAAAAATAAAAAAGAGTCAAAATAAAAACTGATCACATTAGACACTTTGTCACCACATTTTTTTTGTTTTTTTGCAATGCCTACTTGTTTGTTTGTTTCCCGTTCACTGTGTTCTCGTCTCTGGGTTTTTTTTGTTTGTTTTATTTGTACAAGTGAGAGTTGACAACAAAGTTTTATACTATATTTTCCTACCGAGTTGTGTTCCAGTGTGAGCTAATGACTGTTTCTGTTCTTGTAGCCGGCGGTGGGCTTGTTGGTGGTTTCTGTGCTGGTGGTGGAGAAGAAAAAAAAACTTGGCATGTTCAGTGTGGTCTGCTTTCTCTCTGTGGAGTGAGAAGCACCTGAACGCTTCAATCCAATCACTATAGCTGTAGCACTCTTAAATCTGGTGCTGGCGGGGTGAGGAGGGGGGCTTAAGAGGATCTACCGATTAAACTTCTGGCCATGCGTAGCCTTCAGTGACCTTAACGTTACTGCTTTTTTTTTTTTTGCAAGCTTGGTGCGCCCTATTGTTCCCGTAAGCCATGCGACAAAGAACACTGTAGCCCTGGAACTAGTACTGTAAATGACTGGGTCATGACGAGTAGCATGCTCTGCTATTACCAGCACTCAGGAAACTCCCACGTAGCCTGTAGCTCTCGTGATCGGACCCCCCACCCCTTCACCCCCCTGCTGTAATATATATATCTAACATGGACACACACAGAGAGAATCAGAGTCACAATATCGTTAATGTTTGCTTCATTCCTGCTGAATTAATATTGTTTCTGCCATTTTATTCAGCACAAACCACCATTAGCCCTGATTTGTTTTTTTGTTTTTTGTTTTTTTGCTCCTCCCTCAATACTGGGTTTTGCCTCATTCGTTTGACTTTACTGGCCGCTGGTCTCTGCTGTTGGCACAGTCACGTAGCAGTGGACGTTGCTTACTTACTTTGGGAGTTTAACTATGGTGATTTTGAAGCCTTGTTTCAGCACTTTGTTTTTTTCTGTACCTCATAAGCCTCTATGTATGAAGAGTAAGTCAGAAAAATAATAAATTCATGGTTTGACATCATAAAAATGACATGTTTTGCCTTATGTTTGTCTGTTACACACACACTTAACACCTTGTTGTTTATTTAATTCATAGGGACTGTAGCTACACTTAAATACTTAAATCCAGCGTGTTTTTTTTATATCTTTGCACAGGATCAGAGTCTAATTATAATGCAGACACCTGTACGAGTGAACACACACACACACACACACACA
The DNA here is from genome assembly GCA_029853015.1 of Chelidonichthys spinosus. Taxonomy (NCBI): domain Eukaryota; kingdom Metazoa; phylum Chordata; class Actinopteri; order Perciformes; family Triglidae; genus Chelidonichthys; species Chelidonichthys spinosus. Next base: position 1,827,850 of record CM056836.1, on the reverse strand, counting down.
CACACACACACACACACACACCACCCATGTCACACGCACACACACAGCACACGACACTGCACTCTACACACAGGCACACGACGCAGCGTTTTCGTCCCATGCTGCCATTGAGCTCCCGACAGTTTCCATAGAAACAATTATAACCATGCTGCACTTCTTCACATAAACGCGTTTAATCAATGTGATGATGTTCACAGACATTTTAAAGAGATAAGTCAGTTTCGACACCTTATTGATTGGAGATTTAATTTTTGTTTTTTAACTTAAATGTTTTTTATCCAGCAGACCAATCACATCGTTTAAATTCAAACAGTAGATCACACTATGTTGTTTATTTTGTTTTTTAACTAAATGTTTTATCCACAACCAATCACACGTTTATTCACACATAACAAATGCAAAACCATATTATTCATTTATCATCAATCACTGTTGCCACAGTAACGGCTGCCTGTCGCCTAGTAACTGGAGCCCACCTCTCATCGCTACACCCACCGCGCATGCGCGCCGCTGTCAGCTGGTGTTGCCGGGGAGGAGGAGGAGGAGGCGGCATCATGGCGGCGTCCGCTGCCGGTGTGCAGCGTGCCTGGAGAAGAGCGATGGCGCCGTCGTTGGTCGTGATTTTGGGAGCTACCGGCACCGGGAAGTCCAAGCTGGCAATGGAGATCGGAAGGCGGCTTCGGGGGGAGATAATCGGCGCCGACTCCATGCAGGTAGGGAGGCTGTCAAAGCGGGGAGAGGGTCGCTGGTCCGATGGCGGCGATGACGCTGCTCACGACGCACGTCGTTGGTTGATATGAAGTAGAGTAAAAACGGAATAAAAGCATCTTCTGCTCGATTTAAACACAACACAGAGCCGCTAGACTTGTCATCTTCAACTCTTCTTTCCAGCTAGCTCCCTGCTAACGAGCTAACACGCTAACGTTAGCAGGGAGTTAGCTAAAAGCCGCTAAGTCATTCTGTGAAAATGACAAGTTAATTTTAAAGAAAGTAACGCGACCATTTCTCCACCACGAACATTAAAAAGTGTTAAATGACTCTTTCACATCAGTAAAGCTTGCCTCGGGTCCACGGCAGCAACAAGCCGCGTCACAAACGGCCTACTAGCTACATGTAGCATGTAGCTACACGCTATGTAGCTACATGTAGCATGTAGCTACACGCTATGTAGCTACATGTAGCAAAAGCTTTCTGCAGGGGCCGTTTTAAAGACGTTTAAAGGGAAGTGAAGTCCCTCTGTTAGTCTCACATACTGGGTTGGTACGGGTGCTGGAAATCCTTGAAGGATTAGTTGTGGAATTAGTTTTCCTTTCATTTGTGGTCCTTCTGTAAAAAGCTGTCTCCAAACATCATGTTGGTTGTTTAGAGGACAATAACATCTCATTTAATGTGATGAACAAGTGACATAATAAGTAGACTGAATACTGACCATTGGATTGATACAAAGATGGAGTTTACCACAGCTGGAAGGGGCTGGAAAACCATGGAAATGCACCTTGAAGTGCTTGAAAGGTGCTTGAATTCGCCTTTGGAAAAGGTGGAGGAACCCTGAGTCTCACACAGGAAATGGAGACAGCTCACTTCCTGTTTAATATCCACTGTACCATTGAAAGTGAAGACTTTAAATATCTGACAGCAGCAGATGAAGTGTGTAGTTAAAAAAATGTCTGCAACATGCACGACAACGTGATCTCCAGATGCAAGGTCGTGGCTTCTTGTTGTAAACAGCTGTGTGTGACAACTATTCAAGTGATTTAATAGAGAATTTAAGCAAAACTTATCCCTTTTCGCAACTTAACTAATAAATAAACAGCACTTGGGGGATACATGTGATAGGTGATGATTTAAATATACGCTTTAAGTCACATTGTAGCAGAATAGCACTGGGTTTAATTAAAGCGAATTAATGAATGCGATGCAACATTGAAATCATGTTGTAAAAAGATATTTATGGATTAATTTGTCACTGTTTTTCTGTTTTTTTTATTGCTAATAAAGAGACGGTTAAAAATATTTATAATTCACTTTCACTCTGTGTGGTGTGTGTGTGTGTGTGAGTGAGAGAGAGAGAAACAAAAAACTTCTCGCTGTCTCATAGCTTCTCTTCTTTCTTTAGCCCCTCCCTTTCCCTTTTTGGTTCTCAGGCTCTGTTGCCACGGCAACCAGAGGGCCCAGGCACACAAAAGCAAAAGTTTGGCTACAGGTTGGAGTCTGGGTCACGCATAGAATCACCAAAATACACCGTTCCTGTCCAAATTAGCCAGGCAGTGATTCCTCTTATTACTGTCATTCAGGTGTTTCATCACCTCCCTTCCTGTTTCACTCCCCTCCCTCCCCCATCCTTCCCACCTCCATGGTGTGCTATTGTCCTTGAGTGTGTGTGTGTCACCTGCTACTGGGGTAGAACTGGGTTACGCTAATAACATTTCAGCCCAGAATATCTCAACGACCAGCAAAGGCCCCGGTGGAAAGCAAACAGTGGCCTAGTTTACGGCGCGGCGGCAGCCTCCCAGCCAATCTCCACCATCCCCGGCCTTGTTGCTACCCTCCTGTTGGCGGTGTGTGTGACAGCGAGATGCAGACATGGGAGTGAGTGCGAAAGAGACTGCCTATGTGAGAATGAGGCTGTGTGTAGGCTAGCGCTGTCCTGTGTTGTCTTTGGGATAGGAAACAGTCTGGGCTTGTTTGGGAGAAAGCAGCATTGTGCTGAGCTGGTGCATATTCAGCGCCGTGCTACGCCGGCCCAGCAGCTGATAGTGAATGGGCACGCTGTGGCCACTGGGAAGTGTCTATTGTCCCGGGGAGAATTGGTTCCCACACTCCCTAACACTCCTATTGTGTTTTTGCCCCCCCCTCTCCCCCTGCCCCTGCCCCTGGTTCATGCCCTCACCCCACAGTTCATTGGACATGCAAGGGGATATTATTCACTCATTAAATGAACATGCTATCTATGGCACTCAGGGGTTGGCTGTACTATCGGTGAACGAGGCACAGCCAAAATAGTGGGTTCCCAAAGCATTCAGAGGCTTCTGCAGGGTTGGTACGGCTGCTGGAAATCCTTGAAAACACTTGAATTTTAGTTTATTTTTGTGGTGTTTTCAAGGTTTGAAAAGTGCTTGGATTTAGAATAAAGGTCTTGAAATGTGTGTTGTATGTGATGACATCTATGATAGAACAGAGGAAAAGAAGATCCCTATATTTGAAGGACTGAAAACAGCATTTTCTGACATTGTGTTTTACTGCCTTCACTTTACTCAAGGCCGCATTATGGCAACGTTAATGTCACTAGGTAAGCCTTAAAATGTCTCAAATCATCCAGTTATGTATAAACTTTATGTCAGGTAAAAAAACAACACATTTCCAGTCATTAGATGAATCCAAACCAGAGTTGGTCGCACAGCAAATCACATGCTTGACTTAATTCAAATGGGCTCGTTGGCTCAAACATTTAATTCCCCTGTTTATTTAACTGGTTACAGTTAAATTTGATTAATATGCAGATTACATTAAAGATCTCTTGAGAGGCTTACATTTAGCTGAAATGATCTGAAATATCCCAACTGGAGCTCTTAAAGACCCCCACTTTGGTGGTGGTGATAACCTGCTTCCAGGGGAGGATTTTAAATGGATTTCTGTTGCAAACGGCAGTTTAACCATCTTCTTTTGTGTTGAAGGGCCCTCTTATCTGCATGAGAAGTGACCTCTTTCACAGCCGCTTGGCAGTTGCTGTTATTTACTTTTAGTTTGATTGATTTCTGTGTAGACCCACCCTGCTCTGCCTCTGATTGGCTGGTAGTGGTTTGCCTTCTTTGCAGATTTTTGTTAAGTTTATTGCTGATGAACAAGATTGATGGAAGGCTGGTTCTTAATTACTCGAGGGGGATGTTTTTCCTCAGGATGGAAGCTTTCTTGTAAAGTGCTCTAGTATATATAAAATCCAATGTCCTGATTATTGCTCAGCATGTTGCCTTTGTGAATGGATTGCAGGACGAGGGATGGATGGAGGGATTGCAGGATGATGGTGGGATGGAGGGATGGATGGATGGATGGATGGATTGCAGGATGATGGTGGGATGGAGGGATGGATGGATGGATGGATTGCAGGACGAGGGATGGAGGGATGGATGGATGGATTGCAGGACGATGGAGGGAGGGATGGATGGATGGATGGATGGATTGCAGGACGATGGATGGATGGATCTTCAAGAGGTGATTCATGCAATATCCTGGATCATTTCGACCAACAACCCAAGTCTCAGATATTTTAGTTTCTCAGGAACCCTTGAACGCACCATCAGGGAAGAGTTTAAAACAAAAGTCTCTGTTTCAAAGTTAATTTATGTTGAGTAGTCAAATGAATTGAAAGTAGCTGAAGGTAAGAAATTAATCTAAATGGCTCATTAGTTATTCAAAGTCCACTCAGATTATGAATAATTTGAACCCACACAGAAACCACCGGTATATTTTTGTTAATTCTTCATGAATGATTTGAATTATTTAGCGCTTTCCTCCCTTCAAGTAAAGTTTGGGCATATGTTCAGCGTGTTAACCAATAACACGTTTTTGTTCCCCGAATGAATCGTTTCCCAGCCGGGAGTGAGAGGATGAGTTATGTGTGTGGGCGTGGCTGCAGGGTGTCATGCTAAAGCGCCATCAGAAGGTCCTAAAGGGCAATTTAACAGGTCGTGCACATGCATGCCATGTCTTCAGCTTGTGGGATCGCTGGAAATATTTGGTGGCCGCTGACCCTTGGCTTTCTGCGCTCCTGAAAGAAGGGAGTGTCTCAGCCGTGGAACATTTCCACAAAGGAAGACAATTTGTCAGGCTTGTGGTTTTTGTGTTGAATGTGAGAAATTGGCCCGGAACAGCAGGGAAGCTGTCATGTGTCATCTTGACCCTTATGGTCCCATAAAAGTGGAGTGAAGGAGGTCTTTTTCTTCTCGTCGTCGTCATCGTAAAAAAAAAAAAACCCTTAAAGGGCTGATTTGCCTTTTAAGTCATAAATTTGGAAACTTGACCGCTGTGGGGGAGGGTCCATTCTTTTCATAGGTTGAGGTTGTTATATATTTAAACACCAGCTGCTTATCTACGTATTAAACACATCCTACACTCAAATACTGTGCAGCTATGTGTTATATCCCTCACAGTCATCCCTCCTCTCTCTCTCTCTCTCTCCCACTGTCTCCCACTGTCTCTCTATCTGTCTGGTGTGGCTATGACCTGTCTGGGCTTTGACGTATATCTGTTTGTATTGTAACTCAGGCGATGCTGCCTCCCACCGCCGATTTACGATGCATCCTTTTAAGTAATCTAAGCCTGTGTAGGAGCGAGCCAAAAAAAAGGGCTGATTAACTCCTATATTTGGTGTGTGTGTGTGTGTGTGTGTGTGTGTGTGTGTGTGTGTGTGTGTGTGTGTGTGTGATAATATGCTGGTCTGCGGGTGTGGTGATGCGGTCACCGTCGCTACAGTAAAGCAGCGAGGGAGAGGAGGATGGCAGGATGGAGGAGGAGGAGGAGGAGGAAGAGGGGAAGGCGGGTGGGAGGAACAACGCCATGAATGATTTATTAGTCTGGCATTACTGGGCCGTTCCCCACAGAGAGAGCAGAGGAAGATGGAGGGATAAATTGTTGAAGGATGGTGCCTTGAGGGGGGAAACGATGGAAGTGGTGAACGAGAGGAAATAGGTGGATAGGTATTGTGTGGTGAAGTGTAATTGGAGGAGGGGGGGATAAAAATGAAGCTCACAGTCTGGCTGTTTGTGTAAAGGGCAGCATCGCAACTGCAAATGTTAAGGACTGTTTTTATATTAATTTTTATATCTGATACAGCCCAGAATGCTGGATCAAGTCTACGCATCGATCCGATATCACGTTACCATATGATACATCAGCTCAACAACAATGTTCTCTTTATTTTGTTCGGCTCAATAATGGACCTAACATCTAACATTAATGGAGGTTGCATTGACTTGCATTATTATGCTTTCAAGCTCTATTCAGTAAAAATATAATATATAATATAATTATAAAGTTAGGACAAATGTAATTTTGTTTGGGATGAAAAACTTGATTAATGTAGTTGTTTGAGTGTGTCGTTTCCACAGTAATATAGACAGGACTTTTTAAAGTTTTTACCAGTGCGTGATGTTGGCTGAAGGTAACGGGATGTAAATCGACAATAAACCCCACCACCGTGTAACGGGACCATCATGGCATCGCTGAAACCAGAGCTCTCAATGAAATGGAAACCGGAGCACATATTTGGTGAAAAATTACTTTTTTTTATTGATTATAAAATGATTAAGGACTTGAGCTCGTTACTGGGTATCAGCCAGGGGCAAGGGATACCGGATATTCAATTCAATGTGCGTCATCCAGCAAATAATTATTAAATGCAAATTTAAAGCACCAGTTATTGACTCGCGATCTGACACCAGTGATCTCTTTTTCTCTTAAATTTAAAATGGGTAAACCTCTCCTTTTGTTGAGACATGTGCAAATATTAATCATAGCCTAGGGTTTTCAGTAGGGATGCACGATATTGATTTTTTGAAGCCGATACCGATATCGATAACTTTCTGCTCCTCGGGACCGATACCGATACCGATAACCGATAATATTGTTATTCGTTTTTGAATGTATATTCAGATCAAATTCAGGTCAAAAACACTAATGACTAAGCTTAGGTAGAATTAGCATAGCTTTGCCTTTTACCAAACACCATACCAGATGTATCACAGTGACATGATAATTAATACTATGAACAAAAGAAAGCCAAGAACAGTTTTGACTCTTCAATAAAATGACAATATTTATATATATATATATATATATATATATATATATATATATATATATATATATATATATATATATAATGTGAAGAGTAGATAAACAAATATGTGTATTTCAACGGTATATCTGCACTACTACTGTCTATACCATACACACTCTCTGTCTGTGTGTGTCCCTCTTTCTCTCTCTCTCTCTCTCTCTCTCTCTCTCTCTCTCTCTCGTTCTCGCGCTCTCTCTTGCGCTCTCTCTCGCGCGCTCTCTCTCTCTCTCTCTCTCGCGCGCTCTCTTAACGGATAAATACAAGAAGTGTACAAACTTCTTGGTTACAGAAACATGGCGTATTAATTTTATGGGGTTTAATGGAAAAAATAGCTCTGAATGAACAACAGCTGAGCAGAAGCGCTTGTCGACCGCCGCGGAGAAATACGCGTCTGGTCTGAACGGGGGGTGCGCGGATCGCTCGCGATTTTCGGCGGCGCCGCGGCGCTTCCGCGTGCAGTGTGAACCTGGCGTGAGAAGGGAGCGCTCGATTTGTGGATTAACTCCCTCCTCCGAAACCTGTGATACCACAGTAACCACATCACATGCTAAACGGGAGGCGCCTAGAAAAAAACTAACGTCCCTCATCCCAATCCACCCGTAGCACTGTTTTAACACACACATCCTATCGTCGGATTATCGGAGGTATTAATAATTGTATCGGATTTATCGGGATGACGTCATAATTCCTATTATCGGGCCGATAATTATCGGTCCGATAATTATCGTGCATCCCTAGTTTTCAGGAAATTGATTTGTTCCGATCTCTAACGAGATTTGTTCGCTTGGAGAAGTAAATATGTATATTTAATTTGGTTAATTTTGCCACACAGGTTGACCAAGCCGTCTTTACCGCGATGACCGTTTTGAGGAAACAGAATTACGTGGCGGACTCTTTTCCTGCCGGGTAGCTTCCTGGAGTGGACTGAGTTGAGCAAAAGGTTGATAATGTGAGATGAGACTTCATAGTGTCTGTGATTTTTTTCTCGTAAGTGTTGGTTTTTAACGGATGCATTCAAGTAAAATGGCATCATTTTCTGAACTTACCAGACAGTTCTAGCCTTCATTCTATAGTCACATTAAAATATTTTGTGTAAATATCCAGGTGATGACACTAATAAAAACCTAGTTGTGAAGGTTATATTGCATTTCTGCCAATTAATCCCTCTAAATCCTCCAAAATGTAACTTAAGAAAGGAATGAGGACATTCTTACTAAAATGTCTGAGTTAATAGTAAATTGTATTTGGATCGGTGAGCTCTTGCCAATACTCAATCTGCTATATTAGGTCAGGACTCTGTATCTGCATCCCAGTATAAATAAATAACACAAACGTTATAGATCTTTTTCATGGTTTATTTTATGATCTCATTTTTTGCAAGTACACGAAATATCAGGACTGGAAACCCGATACGTTGGTCTAACGCTACTCTGAAAGGGTCTGCTTTATCCCCCCTTTATCTTAATCTTACTCCATGCCCCTCGCTTTCTTTTCTTTTTACCCCCCTCACCCCTCTCTTGCCCTCTTTCTTTCATTCGCCCTCACTCTCCCCCTATTTATGTGGCAGAGGAACAGCTGTCTCGTGCAGGGCGTAAGGTTGGCCAGGCAGGCCGGCTGCAGGCCCTGTGGAGCTCCAACACTGAGCTCATTGTCTGCCACACACACACACACACACACACACATTCCTCCCTTAACTTGCACACAACCCACACGGTCACGTCCATTCACATCCATTTAAGAGCGAGACAGGAAGGCGAAGGCAGCTGAACCCACACCAGCCGGGCTCCCTATGAAGTCTCGACGCCGTTGAGTTACGACGCATGGAATCAGAAAAAGCTTCATGTGATGAGCGCATCTCCCGAGACATTTCCTCGCCAACTTCCCAGAAAACACACGACGCAAAGAACCGGAAAACATGAGTGGAAACGTGGTTTTATCAGACTCTTTCCACACTATCTTTGTTTGTTTCTGCTCTGCATCTTCCCTCCGACCCCAGAGATGAAACAAAAACAATGTCATATTGAATTTGCATAATTTGAAATGTTTACTTAAAACGATGCTCCACGCTCAATATCATCCACTTTATTTTGACATTTCCTTTCGGTTTCCTCCAGAAGACGCGGGGAAACACAATTAGCCATGTTGATCTTTACCTTTGTAACGTCGCTGCAATTTGCAGCTCATTTCCTCCGCCGTCTCCTGGAAGTCCTCATTTCTTCTCCTCATTTTCCCCTCCCTCTAAAGCATTTTTCTTCTCCTCCTTATATCTTCCACTCAAGTGGCTCTTTTCATTTTTCAAATCCACGGTCTCCTCCGACCTGCTCTTACTCTCGGGTCTCCTTGTCCTCGTTAAGGCAAAATTAAAATCACAATCTGCTTCTGCAGAACTCGCAGAAATGAAAATCGCGGAGCCGTTGTGTAATTAAGTTGGCTGTGGTTCAAGGTAAGAATGGAGGACATGAATGGATGGTCAGGAAGAGGAGGAGGACGGGTGGATGAGAAGGTTATGACGGGTCAGTTTTGGGAGATCCAGCAGCTGAAATGATGGAGATGAAAGGAGAGGAGGGAAAAACTGGGTCTGTATTAGCAGAGTTAGTTCAAGTAGTTCCTCCTAATTTTACTCCCGGGACTAAGGTTCCTTCAGCCTGAAGTGTTCCGAGTTTCCATGGAGGTCCAAAGACCTGCGACGATCAGGCAAATGAGTCCAATGACGTATGAAAAAGCTTTCCCAATTCATCCAAAATAATTATAAATAACATGTTAAATAGACATTTAACTTCTGCATGATGTTTACAGACGCACGCTGGTGTGATGAATGAAGTTTAGAGGAGGGAAATGAAAAACCAAGAGCGTCTGTGTCAGCACCGTAAATCATCTGCAGTTATTTATTTGAGTTTAAGAGCTTAAACCGCCGTGAAATAATAAAAAGATATGACTTGTGCACATCACTGCCTCTCTCTCGATGGATGGATGGATGGATGGATAGATGGATAGATAGATAGATATCTTCTTTGTTATATGAATGAAGCGGTTCTCGAGTTGACCAATCGGTCCTTTTAGTAGCCGTTCCGGAGCTTTCAGTCGTGTCACATGAGCTTCTTTGGCAGATGGAGTACCGGTAAGTCCATAAATCAGCAGTTTAATCCATGATGGACTAGAGGGTGTTTAAAAAAAATATTAAACGGTCTTTTCACTCTGTGAGGAAGTGTTTCTCTGTGCACACACACACACACACACACACACACACCAACACACACACACACGAGCATCTCCATCCGTCTGCTGCCGCTCAACCTGTCTTCACTGTACAATCTGGAATAGGGAAGCACTGAAGGCAAAGGCTGCTGGGTAATGTGTGCACATTTGTCAGGGATCATTCTGTTCTCTGTAACAAGTACACAGCGCTCTTCTGTCTGTCCATCTCTTTTTCTTTTCCCCCTCTCAAACGCTCTTCTTCTTTCCCCCCAAAAAACAAAACACCTCCACCCTTCCAAGCCTCCGTTTGATCTCCTCCTCCTCCATCCGTGCATCCATCCGTGCATCCGTCTCTCCCTCGGCTGGCAGTGGTGTCGTGCCGAAAAGCCGTGAATAATTTATCCCACAGGGTTGTTCTGCCCTGCCCTGCTGCACCACTCTGGTGAAGCACACGCAACCCAAACACACACACACACACACTTTCACCAACTTTGTGATCAATAAACCTGCACGCCTCTATTGATCACCTGGTGCATGCGTGTTGTATTTAGCTTTGAGATTTAGACTCCTGGGAGATGGTTTTTTAACAAAGTTAGGAGACGTCTGGAGGATGTGGGAACGCCTTGCAGCACAAAGTACTTTAAGTACTTCCCTCGGCTGAAACGCAAAGACTCAATGAAGATGTGATACTCTCTTCCACCGTCGGCCATGGCAACAGGCTACAAGTCGTTTTCAATGTAAGCCAATGAAGAGGAGCTATAAACCGAACCCGACGCTTCGGCGTGACGTGCCCAAATCAACATTTTCTTCATTTTTCTTCCCTCCAAGCACGTCTTAGTTTTAGCGAGTTCCCGGTGGTATTTAATGACATTACCACATATATAGTTACTGTTTTGTTGCTTTTCTTAGTGCGAATAAAGCATTACTCGCACATGAAACAAATAACACACAAATATGTAAAAGAAAAAAAAACACATTTCACATTTATGTCTTGTTACTGTCCGGCCCAAGTGATTTAAAATCTCCATAAAATATATATACTGAAACTAAACTGTTAGAAAGGCCACTGAAACTTCTGAAGAATAAAATAAATAAAGAATAAATATAATAAAGGAAAATGATCAGTCAATATTTAGTTTACAGTGATAAAGAGTGCAGATTTAACACTTAAATTCTGAGTAATCAGCAAAAAAAGTTTGTCATTCTTTGCAGAAAGTGATGGACGAAAGCAAGTTTTTTTGTTATTTCTAGCTGCTGCGGTTGCTTTTGCTTGCAGCTATCTAATAATGTTAGCGTAATTAGCCACGGTTAGCTTCATGAGTTGCTTGTAAAGTCCCCAAAAGCTTGTTCTCGTATTGTAGCGTAGAGCTATTACTAAAAGTAAAGTATATTAGTACAGCTAATATTAAAGCTACAACAAGGAACTTTAGTTTTGTGTTGTTTGTGGCGGACCCTGTGGACAAAAGTGGAAGTGTTTTCCCAGCACCTTTCGTTTTACTGCAGCAGGTTGGTGGGCTTTGCTTCAAAGCCCTGATACCTGCAGACTTCTTACAATCAAAGGCTGTATTTATTATTGACAGACAGCTTTTTCTCAACCTCTAGGCCGAGTCCATCCAGAGGTTTCAGCCTTCCGGCCGCCACGCATTCTTGGATTGGTTGATGGACACAGATGCTGTTTTTTAAATATCCTCAGATATGGATGCTTCTCCATCTACAGCACCCCTTTACATCAAAGTGGTCCGATCCAGTCAGTTTACGGATGGACCAACAATGCCGTCTTCTTCTTCTTGTTTGTGTTGCATCACAGTTAATGCACCAATTACTTCCTGTGTTCCTTTGATCTCTTGCAATATTTGAAATTGATCGGCCACCCGAAATTAGTGTTTATTTATCATAAAAGAACATGAAAGGAAACGCGTATATATCCATCCATACCATAATAACACTACTTTTAGGCGGCTTGTGGATTTTCAAACTCTGAATATTACCCCTCCTCTTCATTAAGTATATAAAAACATGTTTTATATATCTGCAATGGCTCTAATTAGGTGAAAACCAAACAATTTGAAGGACAGAAAAGGGTTTCTTGTGAGTGTGTGTGTGTGTGTGTGTGTGTCAGTTAGTGTGTGTGTGTGTGTGAGAGAGAGAGAGAGATGACGGACTACTGTATATCGCACCCGGCCGTCAAATTCCACGAGAGGCCCCTCGCCGGGCGATGATAAAAACAGACAGCCGAGGTGTGCATCACAATTTGCACCAGCGGTCATACATCGCTCGTCATTCCTTCCTCCATAACAGCTGACACACACACACACACACACTCACACACACATGCCACTAAGACAGATTTCAATGTCCTGCCTGATTTGTTTTACGGAGGCACGGATGCCACTTGTTTCGTGCCAGTATTATCCAGGGACTCCTGCTTTCTAGGACAAAGACCTCCTCCGTTCTTAGAGTGTATTAATATGGAGAGTTTTACATAACTCCAGTCACAATGGAAGCTCATGCATATATTCTCATGTATTGTATAATTATTTTTCACTCTCTCACGTGTGGTTCTCTCGCCTCCCCTCCAGGTGTACCAGGGCCTCGACATCATCACCAACAAGGTGACGGCGGAGGAGCGTGCCCAGTGCAGACATCACATGATCAGCTTTGTGGACCCGCTGGTCAGCAGCTACACGGTGCTGGACTTCAGGAACAAAGCCCTCGCTCTCATATCCTTTCCCCCGGGGAAACCATACCAGAGGCTCCAGGCTCCACGTGAGTGGGCTGGAGTGGAATCAGTCAATTTGACTTTTACTAATTGGTCTGGAGGTGTGTGTGTGTGTGTGTGTGTGTGTGTGTGTGTGTGTGTGTGTTGTGTGTGTGTGTGTGTGTGTGTGTGTGTGTGTGTGTGTGTGTAAGAAGATCTTCCATGTCCTCAATTTGTCAGCTTGTCTCGCTGCAGATGTTGCACTGAAAATGAGAAGGGAGGGGGGGTCGCTGGAGAGGATATTTATAGAGGAGTCACAGACACTCTGGGCAGTCACACCCTCCCGTAGACACCGGCCGTCACACAGATGTGGAGAGAGGAGGCGATAACTAGCGGCGGTATTAATAGATCAAGAAGGCAGGCGCACACACACGTCGCCAGTGCGGCGAGGGGGCTGCGGGAGCTCCAAGAATAGGCTGAGTGCAGCGCCAGCTCGCTGGTGGGAAGAGGAGGGGAAAAAAGAGATGAATACAGATTGGCAAAGGGATGAAGGGGATGTGGAGGATATGAGACGATGGAAAGGTGGAGGATGCATGCGGTAGTTGAGCTCGAGAAAGTTAAGACGCGTCATCAGCCGTCGATCCTTCTCTCAACGTCTTCCACGTAAACTCCCTCCGTCTAAACGCCCTCCTGCCTTTCTGCTTTCATCAAGCTTTCTGTTTGAATTTCCTCGCCCATCGTCCTCTCCTGGTCTGGCATATGTGTGTGAGAGAGAGAGAGTTGAGTGGTGATTCGATTATCCCCGAGTGGAGAAGGAAAGGTGCACCATGGGTGCAGATGCGACAGAAGGGGAGAGTGAGGGAGCTGAGGTGTGGCAGGGAGGAAGCTCTTTGTAGATTCCAATGCTGATGTGTCGATTTTGGAGATGAGACTCGTAATAATTATTTTCATTATCAATTATTACTCTGGTCCGTGGTAATTGCCCAACAGCTCAAACCCACACATTGAAGGATTCCCGACCTAAAGGTCAGGACCCGTCTCCTGGGGTCACATCATAGACCAGGGGGGTCGTGAGAAGAGCTGTACTTCCTGTACTTCTGTTTGTCTGTTTTAATGCTTTTTAAACAATCATTGCAGCTTACGCCGTTTTAATTGATGCTATAGAATAGATGGATAATATGTTTTCTGTAATAATTTAAAGTATCTTTAACCATTATATCATCCTTGTATGTCAAACATGATGAGGGTTATTAGAGTAGGAAAGGACAAAAAAATAAAATTAAACATTTCTCACAACTCAAAGGCTTTTTGGCAAATTCCTCAGTTTAATTGTAGCATTGATTGACTCCAATGCATTGGTGTGAAGGCCACCTTAAGGACTGTAGATGTATGTGATATTAAATGTCCAATGTATCCTGATATCAGCCACTCAGTTCCCGTAAATGCTGATGGGAAGAAGAGATCCACTGATCAGGATGCTTCCGTTGCAGACCTTTTTATAGAGCGCTGCAGGACGAGCCCTCAAACCAGGAAATTAGTTTCTGTACTTCTTGGTTCCCGCTCTCTTAGACGTTGGTTTTTACTGCTTCAGAAATCATAAAATTTGGTGTTAATTTGTGAAATTTCAAAGGCCAATGGAAACATCCCCTCTGTTTTTTTTCATCAGGAGGACCGGTGGGATGCTAACTTCTACAAAAATGCATCGTCCCCGCGGCACTCTGCGATGTTACGGTTTATTATGACCTTAAGTGGTGTTGTTGTAGTTCATCTTCCTGCTGAGGCGGCTTTATGGGCGACATGCCGCGTTGATGCATGGAATCATTTAAAGGCTCAGCTCCACCATGTGATCCCCTGCTTCTGCTTTAGTTTACACTCTTTACACCCTTCTTTACCCACGTTAAATATTCGGAAACAAACTTTACGACATTAATGTGGCTTTACTTCCATTTATTTTCCGTGGAACTATATTTTGCAGGAACTTTCTTGTACATCTGGCTTCCTTCTCACTGTTTTCTAGACTGTGCATACAATATAAATGACCCATTTAAAAAAAACACACAATGAAAATGCACAGTAAACACTGATAGCCAGAGGAGCTGTATGCAGTTTACCAGAAATGAGACCACCACCTCTCACGGTGAACGGATTGGAACCGGCTGTGAGTGAGTCTCAAAGTGGTGTTTACTCCTTGACACGCTGCAACATAGATGAGATGCACGGCCGAGACAAGCTGCCGGTGGTCGTCGGGGGAACCAACTATTACATCGAGTCTCTGCTGTGGAGAGTCCTGCTGGATACGGGGGTGAGTAAAACGCACACACCTCCCACCATCCTCTCATCTGTCTTCATTCATATCTTCAGTTCTGATTTCTCTTCTACCACTCTTTTTTTTTTAAATGAACACAAAACTGTGTTTGTGGTACCCGATCAGACGTATATATTGAATTATGCTGCGTTGCTAGGCAACTACTGACACTGGTATCAACCGTAGCTAAGTAGTGGACGTAGTCATGGTCTTTGGACTACGGTTTTGAAACCTCGAGTTCAGCGTTTGAATTTTTGCAACCAGTGCAAGGAAGTGCCCATATTTGGACTGTGGAGGAGTGACAGGTGGATCTGATCTGGAACTCTTACTGGATCTGGATCCATGTGGATTCTGGTGTTGAAGCTGCTAACAAAGTTAGCTTCCTGATTCAACTTTACAGCAAAGTGTTTAAGTCATCTGAGTAGCTAACTAGCATTGGTAGCCACCTGTCAATCAGCAGGTAAGCCCCGCCCCTAAAGCATCCCCTGCTTTCTGGTCTGGTGGACTCTAAATGGACCATAATGTACTAAATGAACATCATGCTGGATTGAAGAAGACTTGAAACCAGAGCTGTCTGTCTGATCGGGGCCTCGAAGGGCGACTCTAAAACGCTAATTTAAACCCGTCTCCCTGCAGCAGGAGAACGAGGAGCCGGGAGAAGGAGGGGAAGGAGCAACAGACAGGAAGTTGGAGCTGGAGAAACTGGGCGGAGCCGAGCTACACAAACGGCTGGCGGAGGTGGACCCCAAGATGGCGGCCATGTTGCACCCCAACGACAAACGCAAGATAGCCAGGTGATGATCGTCTGCAAAACTAGTGTCTTTGGGTGAACTAATTATTTTATTTTGATAATATTCGACGATGTCCGAGTTGCATTGCATTTGAATGAATGAATGCTGTTAATATGGAAAAAGCCTGTTTCTGCCTTTAGATGACATGGTGTGAATATCAGTGGCTCACACTGTTGAGTTTCTCATGTTTTGTACTGCTGACAGTAAGTGTCTGTTTACACACACACACACACACACTCGGCTTGATGAGTAGCAGTCGGTGCGAGCGGGTTAGGTTACCTCGTTCTCCTGGATGACGGGAGACGACAGGAATCATCTTTTCTTCAGAACCTCGGCGAGCAGCGAGGCGACTAAAGGCTCCAGATTTGAATCTCAACGTCTGGGAAGCTGGACGGTGCTGGAAAAGCATGGAAATGCACCATTGAAATGCTTGAAAAGTGCTTGAATTTGACTCTGGGAAAGGTGTAGGAACCCTGCATATTTTGAATGAAATCTATTAAGCTTCACTAGAACTAGACGCTGTACATTGGATTTAATGGATGAGTGGATGTTTAACTTTTACCATATTTGCATGTAAAATCAAAGTTTCACCACAACATCTCTGGCTTGTATTGTATATTTCCAGGAGTCTTCAAGTCCACGAGGAAACGGGCGTCCCTCATAGCCGCTGGCTGGAGGAGCAACGGGGGCAGGAGGGAGGCGACGGGCTGGGGGGTCCGCTGAGATACCCGGACCCCTGCATCTTCTGGCTACACGCCGACATGGACGGTGAGGAGGGAGGGCTGCACCTATTTCCTTCTTTAATGTTGTTGCTATTCATCACAACAACAGATACCTGTCTCCCTCTCCCTTACCCGTCTCCCTCTCCGTCCGTCTCCAGCTCTAGACCGGCGGTTGGATGCTCGCGTGGACCAGATGTTGGCTGCTGGACTCGTAGAGGAGCTCAGAGACTTCCACGTTCGCTACAACCGGCAGAAAGTCCAGGACGACAGGTAACGGCGCTCAACTCGGTCGTGGTGATGTGTTCAAGTGTAACCTCGTAAAAGGCGGTGTCTGTCGAGAAAGCTGAATAAATACGGTTGCTTGAAGGGGAATTAGAGAGGTTATGACTTCCTAAACAACAGCTGTAAGCAGCTTATAATACACAATTAAATCTACCAATGATTATTAAAAACGAAAATACTATCCTTTATTTCCCATTTGAATAGTGTGTTTTTATGCAAATCACCATTTTAGGTGACTGTAATAAATTAAAAGATAAGATCTTTTTCATGGTGATTTAAAAAAAGAAAGGAAAAGTTAGTATGGAGCCAGTGATGGGAATAAATCTTAGAAATAAATCCATCACGCATATTAGTGTTTATAACTCTCAATTCTCTCTCTTAGTTGTTTTTTTTTCCTGCAGCTCCATGAAATTCAACCTAATTACCCGTAAAAACACAGAGACAGAAACCTCTTTGTCTGTGACCTATGCCGTCATCATGACAATGATTCTGTGTTCAGGATCACATCCTCCTCCTCCTTTTATCTGGATGAAGGTTCCAGACGTCCGGTCTGGAACCAGACTCTGACGGGTCACCTCGTTCTGCTCGCTGTCACATCCCGAAGGCCTGCAGACCAATTTAGATACGAGCTCGGTCTGATGGGGGTTTGATATTTCTTCAGGATGGCCGGGGAGTCTGGTGCTTGTTGCCTCACACTGATGACTCACAGTGTTCTCTGTTACAGACCATAAATGTTAATACAGTCAAGATTTGATATTTTCTTATCATATAATTAACCACGTTTGCTTAACGTGGCCGGTAGCACGCTGGTAGCTCTGTAGCTACAGGTCATTTTCTGACATTTCTTTATGAAAAATGACTTTTGATGATGAACAGATGATGAAAATAGTTGGTGATTATATTTCTGTGGATCTGTTAGTGGAATTAGTTTTCCTTTCATTTGTGGTCCTTCTGTAAAAAGCTGTCTCCAAACATCATGTTGGTTGTTTAGAGGACAAGAACATCTCATTTAATGTGATGAACAAGTGACAGAATAAGTAGACTGAATACTGACCATTGGATTGGTACAAAGATGGAGTTTACCACAGCTGGAAGGGGCTGGAAAAGCATGGAAATGCACCTTGAAATGCTTGGAAAGTGCTTCAATTTGAATTTGGAGAAGAAGTAGGAACCCTGTAAACGGCACAATTAAGCTGGTTAATTAACTGGCTGTAACCTCGTGACCCCCCCATTAGAACAGGACTAGTTCAGCGAGATGAAGTATGTGTTCAGATGTTGAAACGACTTCCTGGCAGCAGATCTCGTACGTGTGCTGGGTGCGGCTGCAGGGAGTTGATGCATCGGTGGAACGTTGCCCAGCAAGCTGCCAATTCTCTTGTTTCGTTCCTCCCTTCTTTCATCACTCCTCCATCCACCTCATGCACCAGCTCCCTCCCCCTCCTCCTCCTCCTCCCTCCATCTCTGCCACTATTGCCCTCCGCAATCTGATCACCCAAGCACTTTACCCCGCCCCCCCTCCTGTCTCCATCCCCGGCTCGCTGCTGTGGCCAGACATCAAGGTCAAATCTCTCCCTCCCTTCCTCTTGTCTTTCTTTCTCCCTCCATTGACTCCACATTTCCTGTGCTCCGTTTGCTATTCTCAAATTTCTGTCTCTGTCCGTCTAGCCAGATTTATTTTTGTTATTTCCTCCTCTTGTTTCTGTTACAAGTGTGAGCTGCCGACCACAAATGGCAATTATTCTTCTTCTGTTTTATTAAGAAGAAGATTCTGCAGCCAGATCGCTGAATTGGTAATATAAATCAAAATGAGATAAAAGCAAAGACTATAAGTCAATTCAAAGAAAGGCTTACAGATGTGTGTGATGACCTGAATATTAGCAGAATATAGTTCATCTGCCAAAACGTGCGCCCCGCCCATGATGGGATTAAAACCTCCCTAACAGCTAAAGAATGATCATAAACGGTGCAGATCGTTGTGCAACGTTGTGGATTCTTTGATGTTTCCTGAAGAAAATGTAATTAAATTATCATTTCAAGCTTTTTTATTTGAATCAGGCCCGAGGGAGCGTGGCAGGAAGCTCTCTGCAGTTACAGGGGTTATTTATTTAGTACTTACGCATACAGCATTCAGTGTATTCTCCTGATTTGTGAAATCATAAAGGGGGAACTGATTAGATCCAGCGATTGTTGCGCAAAGAGGATCTTCTAGACTACAAGCTGAAATCACAGAGATGATGTGAGATTCTTAGAACACAGAAACCACCATGTATTCCATTAAATAGGTGCCAGACTCCACCGGTTATCCATCAAATCACCTGCCACGATATAAAGATCGGAGAGAGAGGTGCCACCACAGCTGACCCCTTCTATTTCTATTTATTATTTTTTTGATCGCTGCCAATTCAGAAACGTTTCAGGTCATTGAACTTTACTGAACAGGTTTATGAATTGAAACAAACAAACAAAATAAATTAAAATGACATAAAAATCATGGTTTGCCTTTTAAATGACAAAGAAATTGAAACAAAAAACACAACAAATCCACGAGTTATGTTACAACATATGTTAAACGTATTCATGAAACCTGAAAATCCGACTTCATCCACAACCTATTTTTTTTTTATTGTATGGGAACGTGATTTGGGTGGACGTGATTGGCTACTGAGTCCTGGACCCCTCAGGGTCCCTCTGCCAGCGAGCGTCAGTTCTCTAATGTCATTCTGTCACTTGGGCCCCTGAAGGCCTCATGTGCTCAGACTGATACTGTGTTCAGGTGAAATGAGTCACCGACGGCCGTCTGGAAATGTCAACTTTTTTTCTTACTGACAGATAAAACTTTCTTTTTTTATTGATGGTTGAAGTTTAATTTCCTCCTCCTCTTCCTCCCCAGTCAGAACTACCAACATGGGATTTTCCAGTCCATCGGCTTTAAGGAGTTTCACGACTACCTGACCGCTCCTGAAAGCACCACCCAGCAGGAGAGAGACGCGCTGCGAGACAAAGGTCAGAGCGATAAGCCCGGTGATGGAGGTTATTCTGAGTCTGGTTCAAACATCTTCATCATCTTCATCTTCCTCCTCTTCGTCTCTGCAGGTGTGGAAGCTTTGAAGATCGCTACAAGACGCTACGCCCGCAAACAGAACAAATGGGTCCGCAACCGCTTCCTCAAACGTGAGTACGCTGTGTGTGTGTGTGTGTGTGTGTGTGTGTGTGTGTGTGTGTGTGTGTGTGTGTGTGTGTGTGTGTGTTTATGTGCGTGCGTGTGTGTCCTCCACAGTCCAGTTCCTTAGCAATCAGCACTCTCTTTAACAAGATGGGATTCATGCCCTCCATTAGTCACAATAAGCCGTGTTGTGTTCAAGTGTACCGAGTGTAGAGTCACATGACCAACCGTTAGGAAACATCAGCACAGCTTTGTTTTGTTTTTTTTTTGCTTTTAATAGTGAGAATGAAATCTACCATTTTTATTTTATTTATTTGTATTTATTTATTTTATAATTTTTTGTTTTTGTTTAGTTTTTTTCTCCAAAAATGGCAAATAAAGATTATCAACAAAAAGAATGACATTAACCACTTTAACGTTAAAGTGCACTTTTCTTCGTTTCTCACCATCTTAAGGATTCACTCTGAACAAAACTTTCATACACATTTTTGCCCGACTTGCTTACACTGTTCACACCGTTAGCTGCTAGCCGCCGGCTCAGCCCACCACATGTTGAAAGCCGCGTGGAGACAATCCCTCAATCATAGTTTGTTTGTTTTACTTCTGTGTAAAAACAACAAATTGTTGTCTTGTCTCCTGCTCGTTCCTTCAAATGTAGCGTCCTTAGAAATAAAAAGATCATTTCATAGCACTCTATATTGTGTAAATCTACAGGTTCATTATGTACGAATGTACCCAACACTTTCCCCGACTCTGATCACAACCTCCTTGGAGGCAGTGTTTAAACGTATATATTAAAGGTGGGGATTGTGAAACAAGTCCTCTGTGGCCCACCGGCAGGCAGCAGGCTGCCCTGTAGTAACCCCGCCTCCTAATCCTGTTAGGCCCAAGTGGCTTAGGCCACTCCAGGCCCGAGACCTCAATACCCCTCTTTCTGACTGCCCCACTGCTGCTGCTGCTGCCATATGGTCTGCATCACATGTGTGCCTGAACCTTTTACTTTACATATGCAACTGTCGATACGGTGATGCAACATCAGGCCGAACAGACGAGATATATAAATATAAATACCTTGTAGTCGAGCTCCGTTGGTGGCTGTACTTGGAACATGTTTGTCTCTTTAAGAGTCCGTTTTTTAAGGACCGTTATCGTGATCAGATTTGGGGTAACGTGCGAGAACAATGAGAATCAGGACAAATAGAAATACCTTCCTACGTATCTGCTGTACGGGTTGGAGCAGGGATGTCACTGACACGTCCGATTCTCCTGAAGGCAACGTCTCCACCCGAAGTCACGGACCGGCTGATTAGATTTTGGGCGGTCAAGGTCACTCTGACCTCACGTCCATTCCAATTCCAGCAAATGCAATTTCTCAGGGACATCTTAGGAAACCTGGCACGCCAACCATCCACTTAGACACGAGGACGGAC
Organism: Chelidonichthys spinosus; assembly: GCA_029853015.1. Classification (NCBI taxonomy): domain Eukaryota; kingdom Metazoa; phylum Chordata; class Actinopteri; order Perciformes; family Triglidae; genus Chelidonichthys; species Chelidonichthys spinosus. The sequence goes on along the minus strand of CM056836.1, from coordinate 1,806,429 downwards.
AGATTTGAAATGTGGTGGTCAAAGGGCAAAGGTCACTACAACCTCCCAAAACACCACGTTCGACAATGACCGATATGCTCATTATGACGATGATGACGAGGTCTATCAGCCTTGGCCTGAAAACGTTGAAGACCTCTGGTTTAAGTCTTGAGTAAAAGCCTTGGAAATCCATGAAGCTACTGTAGTTTTTTGTACGATTTCTGTTAAATTCAAGGTTTTTTTTGGAAAGCAGTAGGTTTGCTTCGTTATGCTGCTTCCCACATCTCTACATCTGAGTGAGGGGGGGGAGGGGCGTTAAATCCTCATAGCTCCACATGTTAATATCCATTTCAGATTTACTTTTATCAGACAGCGTTGTCCTTGTGCCCCCGGCCCTCTAACCCGGCTCATCCCACCTTCTCCGTCTGCTTCGTCTGTGACTGCTGACCTCCTTTCTGTTTCGTCTGAGTGCACACACACATACACACACACACACACACACACACACACACACACACAGATCCCGGCAGGCCTCAGCTGAGCAGGCTAATCTCTTGAAGCATTACAGAGCTGCCCGGAATTTTCCCCGACCACACAAAACCTCGGGCAGCAGCGGTCACGGGGGGCCGAGCGGACCGGCCCGAGCACACGGAGACTAGTGGGTCAAAGGGCGAATCGGACGTGATAGAGGGCCTCAGCCATGCAAACCAGTCGGTTAGAGAAGCTAGGAAACGGCCTGAACGACTCGTTCAACCCCGTTTTCACGGGTCACGGATTTCCGGTCGGCGTCTTAGATACTTTTCAGCTGGTTCTTTGTGGTTGTTGATGGACTCGAGTCGTGCTTAATTTGTCTTTACCTTTTTAAGTGCATCTCTATAATCAGTAGGTTTAATTAACCACAAGGAAAATGGTATTTTAAGGTTATATTAATGTTAATAAGTGCCACATTTTAAGCAGGAAGGTTGTTTTTTTTTGTTTTTAATCCCCCAGAATTAAAGGCACACACACACACACACACACACGCCCTGTGAGTGCTAAGCAACAGGGCTGTAGGTATCTTTTAGACCCGAGGGAGTGATGGGTGGAGGCAGGGAGGGGAGCGACACATGGGCCGCTGGGTGGATGCAGGGTGAAAGTAATCTGATCGTCGGGGGCAACAGGTGTGAGGTTTACGTCGCTGTTTTCTAGTAAGTGTAAAGCTTTCGCGTACGCACACGGCCAGCAGAAAACATCTCCATAAACAGTCTGGATGAATCCGAAGTGTATTAAATAAATACTATATATGTACATGACACTACTGCACAAGTTGTTTTCATATAGTTTAGTTATTATTTCGTTCATCATGGAGGCATTCCAGGTAACATGGGAAGATTTATCGATGTACCAATGGTCATTTTCTGGGTATTAAAGGTATTCCTCTAATAGATTCAGCTCGTAGAGCTCCTTCAGTCGTTGAATCATCAGTATCTCCGACCTGCGCTTGACCTGCTGCAGAAATGTCAAACGGCAACAAACGGATGAGGAAGGATGTGAGGAAGAGGAACTCTAGAGAAAGAGGAAGGAGGCGGTCGAGTGGACGGAGGCAGCTGTCGTGTTCCTGCGTGGTGGACGAAACGAAGCACAGCTGGAGGCCGCGAGACAGCTGAGATCTTACACACACACACAACCAAACACACTGGACGATGCAGCAGATGACTCGCGGCCCGCTTGTTGCAACAGGTGGACTTCTGTTTCAACACAGCAACACTGGCAGGCAGCTGCCCGGCGACAGGAGACGCTCCTTCTGAGATCTCCCCTGTGTGTGTGTGTGTGTGTGTGTGTGTGTGTGTGTGTCCGTGTGTGTGTGTGTGTGTGTGTGTGTGTGTGTGTGTCCGTGTGTGTGTGTGTCCGTGTGTGTGTGTGTGTGTGTGTGTGTCCGTCCCCTTCCTGCGTTTCTTATCAACCCGCATTCACTACGCAGCGGATTAGCAGAGTTAAATTTCACCAGATCCCAAACAGGGAGGGTGGATGGGGGGTTTCCATCCAGCATCTGGCAACCCACCGTTCACTATCTCCCTTTTATATTTACCAGTCTGCCCAGTGGGAGGTTGCTCCTTGCAAAAAAAAAAAAAAGGGTATTTGTGGGAGGGCGGCGGTGTTGAAAGAGATAAAAGGAACAAAGTAACAAGAGAAGGAGGCGGCCGGCGTGGTGAAGTATTTATTTGAGCACCTGAAGAAGAGAGAGAGCTCCACCTCGGGGTGCTGCAGGTCTGCCAGGGCCGCCACCTGCCTGCTATTGTCCCAGAAACCCACCAGAGACTTCCCTTGTGACCCACTAACGGTAACCACAGCGGTGAAACCCGCCGCTTTGGTTCACCGCCACCGCCGCTTTCACAAAAACCGGCAAATGGAGCGTATGAAGACGTGGCGGTGATTTAGATGGAGGAGAGGTTTCTACAGAGGAACGGAGATGCAGATGCATCTTTGTGTTTATTCTCATTTTTATGGATTAAGCCATAAATTAAGCTGGAATACATTTGAACAGCATGTGTTCCTTAGACATCTCAATTTTATGGATAACTAATTCTGACTAAATCCAGATTTGTGTCTTTTTAAAACAAATTTACATTTATTTATGTATTTATTTGCCATGTTGGCAGCCAACAACTGTGGTCACGATTAAAACATCCCAACTATTTGAAGGATTTCCTAGATGGTTGTCGTTTGCATCCAGTGTGACTTCGTCCACACAAAACTGCAGCCGTTCCAAGTCACTTTCTCCTGCGTCTCCGTTCGATGCCGACGGGCAGATACCAAGACCGACGGGCGGACCTGCACTGATGTTTTAGTGCTGAGGTCTGACCTGGAGTCTGCTGACTGATGCAAAACAGACGGGGGAGGGACCGCTATATGAAGGGAGGGAGGGATAGATGGAGGGAGGGAAAGCTGAAGCCAGACTGAGAGAGAGAGAGAAAAAGAAGGGTGGGAGGAAAGAGGGAGAGATATTATCGAGCCGGTGTGAGTCAGCAGGTTGACTTCAGGGTGCGGCACATCTCTGCTGCTGTACCTCTCTACTGCTGTACATCATTGCTGCTGTACATCTGCTGTACCTCACTGCTGCTGTACCTCACTGCTATTGTACAGCTCTGCTGCTGTACCTCACTGCTGCTGTACCTCACTGCTACTGTACAGCTCTGCTGCTGTACCTCACTGCTGCTGTACCTCACTGCTTTTGTACAGCTCTGCTGCTGTACATCACTGCTGCTGTACCTCACTGCTGCTATACATCACTGCTGCTGTACCTCACTGCTGCTGTACATCTCTACTGCTGTACATCTGTGTTCAAGTCCGGCTCATCCTCTCTGATACAATGCTCGTTTCTCATTAGATGTGAAATAACTGAGAGAATATTGACTGGTTCACTTGCTGTCTGAGGAAAACCTCAAGTTCATTGTTAAGACACACAGCACACGTTTGTTGGCGACATGCATAATGTTTGCTGACTGTGTGTTTGACCTGTGTGTGTGTGTGTGTGTGCGTGTGTGTGTGCAGGACCGGGAGACAACGTGCCGGTGGTTTACGGCCTAGATGTGACAGACGTGTCGCGGTGGGAGGAGGCGGTGCTGGACCCTGCACTGCAGATCCTGGACTGCCTCAGCAAGGTGGGGCCTCCGTCATCTGAACCATGGCAGCAGCTTTCATCTGCTGTCTGCATGAAATATATATACGTCTATACGTATATCTATACGTTTACATCCTTCCTTTTACTTTCCTTACAGCACCTTATTCAACTCATCTGCCCTTCCGGCTCTGTAGGTTTCACTTTATAGTAACACTTACTATTTAATAAACACCCTATTAAAGGAAGCCTGTGGCCTGTTTTACCTCTAGTGAGGGCGTTGGTTTCTTGTCTTTTATGCACCGGCGTTTCCCACATCCTGCAGCTTGTTTGACACTATTCTGATGGTTGAGAGTTTAAACAAAGCCATGCACAAACGGGGATGGAGACGGCTGCTGACTGGCAAACACACAATGCACAATTTGAAATATTTCAGAAAATAACCAGCTTTCCTCAAGTTTTTTTTAAAGGGAAGAAATGCATCTAATGTCTCTTTGCATGAAGTAATGAATTAAAAAATAAAACCCTTTTTCCACTATCATTTAGGGTGATGAGCCGGCCATTCAGCCAATCAGAGTGCAGGAGGCGGGGCAGAGAAACAAGCGGAGCCGCCACACCTGTGATCTGTGTGACAAAGTGATCATCGGTGACCTGGAGTGGACAGGTGAGGCCGGCTTTTATCACACGTTTGTATTTAGACATCAAAATACATGCGTTGGAATCTGTTTTCATACCCTTTATTTAGGATATATATTCACCTTAAATTACTACATTTTCAACATTATTTTTAGTGGTTATTTAACCACAACAGAACATAGTCATACGCCCCGCAGAGGTTGTGGACTGCAATATTGAAGCTTCTAGTTTGGCATTTTAGTGAATTTTGGTGGCCAGCAGAGAGAAGTAGGACCATTTTCTCATAGACTTCTATACAACCAGAGAGCAGTCGCCCCCTGGTGGCCAGCAGAGAGAAGTAGGACCATTTTCTCATAGACTTCTATACAACCAGAGAGGAGTCGCCACCTGGTGGCCAGCAGAGAGAAGTAGGACCATTTTCTCATAGACTTCTATACAACCAGAGAGGAGTCGCCCCCTGGTGGCCAGCAGAGAGAAGTAGGACCATTTTCTCATAGACTTCTATACAACCAGAGAGGAGTCGCCCCCTGATGGCCAGCAGAGAGAAGTAGGACCATTTTCTGATAGACTTCTATACAACCAGAGAGGAGTCGCCCCCTGGTGGCCAGCAGAGAGAAGTAGGACCATTTTCTCATAGACTTCTATACAACCAGAGAGGAGTCGCCCCCTGGTGGCCGGCAGAGAGAAGTAGGACCATTTTCTCATAGACTTCTATACAACCAGAGAGGAGTCGCCCCCTGGTGGCCAGCAGAGAGAAGGAGGACCATTTTCTCATAGACTTCTATACAACCAGAGAGGAGTCGCCCCCTGGTGGCCAGTAGAGAGAAGTAGGACCATTTTCTCATAGACTTCTATACAACCAGAGAGGAGTCGCCCCCTGGTGGCCAGCAGAGGAGGTCGTGCAGCCCAGTAAAGGAGAGCCATAACCTGGGATGCCTGTGTTTGTGTTCCTTCACCTGCAGCTCACCTGAAGTCCAAAAAGCATCACTATCACGTGAGGAAGAAGAGGAAGTCTGAATCTCCGGCATGCGACCGATCCCCGGCTACCGCTGCGCCTCCCGCCTCGGGGGTGGAGGAAAACGTTTTGCGGGACTCTTGCGCGACCGTTGCCCCCGGCGACACCGACACCTTCATCATCACAAGACACTGTGACGACACAACAGGAAGTGCCTGTGATGTTTTAGAGAGCGATGCCGACTCTGGACTTACGGTTGTTTCCTCACAGTCCTCATAGTGCTGTGTTCATGGAACCACGGATTCCAGTTGAACTGTAGTTTCTGTTGGGTTTTTTTAACTCCCTCCCTCACAGTTCGGTTGCTACGGTTACGTAGCCAGCGACTGGTCCGTCTCGGCTCCCATTTCATACGTTTGATTTTTTTCTGAGACCAGAAATCTACGCTGCTCATCTTCATACTTCCTCAATTTGGGTTTTAAGATTTAAAAGGTGATATGACGTCAGCTTTCACCTTCTCCAGAGATGTTTAAGTTGAATGTTTTTTGGCTGAGGAAAATAATTTTGAAATAATAAAACAACAGGAAATATGTGGAAATGAAATCCAGGTTGCTCAGCAAAACAGTTCACTCATAACTCAAAACAGTAAATCACAATATATTTACATTATGGGGAACACTCATTTCTTATTTCCATTCTTATTTGGAGCCAATCAATACATCTGTTTTATCATTATTAGATTATTATTCTTCCCTGATACAAATAAAATAGTATAGTTTGTATATATAAAATAGCTGAAGCAGATCAATAAAATAGACTATATTTTTAAAGACACTACAAGAGAGAGTTTATTTTTCTATGTTGAAGTTTTCAGATTCAAGTTTCTTTGCCTTTTGTCTTTAAGTTTAACCACCATGCACTTTTAAATTCACCCACTTTGGTTTTAATAAATGTTCAATAAACCAAAGTGAAAGTTTCAACAATGCTGTTTTTATATCCAAAATCCACAAAAATGGACTTCTTCTGTCCTGACGAGCATGTTCTTGCTGTGGCAGCGCGTTGCTTCCCCGGTGGCAGCGTTTAATCTCGGAGCACCACGTGAGTTTTCACCGTCTGCAGGTCTTCGTTCATCCAGCGGCGTGTCGGACCCTTTTCAAACTGAGGTGTGCCCCCGCCTGCTGCAAAACCACTTTCACAATACCTGGAACCGGTCCAGAGGCCTCACCTGCCCCCCCCCCCCCCCCCTCCTTTTTCCAAAGAATCAGACAATTGTTCCACATTCCCGGCTACTAACACTCCATCATCTCTTTCTTTAAGTTCTCGTTCTGTTCACAGGCTCCCGGCGTTTGACCTCATCCACATGACTAAAAATATTTCAGGCCATATAATAGCTGGAAGTGTGTGTGTGTGTGTGTGTGTGTGTGTGTGTGTGTGTGTGTGTGTGTGTGTGTGTGTGTGTGTGTGTGTGTGTGTGTGTGTGTGTGTGTGTGTGTGTGTGTGTGTGTGTGTGTGTCCCACATTCTCTCTTTTCCAAACTGGGTCAGGCCTCGAGTGTACTGGGAGCTGACCATACTGTATGTAGTAACACTGAGAGGTCACTGTGCAACCGGTGTCTGTTTATTACCCTTTTCTGCCCACCCATCTGTAATTACCCCCCCTCCAGGTGCTGCTGACTCACTCCGCATTACAAAAAGAAAAGCAATGACATAAGCGCCTCCTTTTAAACGCACCAGTGAAGAGAAGTAGGGCAGCGTCCGCGGTCACAAGGCTAATTAGTGATTTACACACCCCCATGCTATGGACACACACACACACACACTTGTGTACATGCACCGAGTGAACTCATTAGCTGCAGACAGTGAGCACGAAGAATCAACACACTGGACCTGCTTTGAAATGGGAAACCTACGACCACACACACACACACACACACACACACACACTAATAAGTGCTCCTAAAGTGGAGTATTTTTGCCTCCTTGCATGTTTGATTGGAAGACTGCTGCTACTTGAGCAGGCTTAGAGTGCGTGGGTGTTTTCTATGTATAGCAGCATCAGTCGGCAAGCCGCACGATAATTCACCCACTTTTTTTTCTTTTTTTTTAGCCGGAGACGCACCGATACCTTCGGCTTTAAGTATCGGGACCCGATACCGAGTCTTGATTCAGGTTTAACCAAGTGGAGACGTCGGGCTCCACTCGTTGCTTTCTTATGACCTTATGCAAAAAAAGTGAATACTTAGAGAAACCTGATCCAGTTATCAGGGATCGTACAGGTCCTGGAAATCCTTGGAAACACTTGAATTTTTACTGTTGCGTTTTCAAGGTTTGAAAAGGTCTTGGATGTAGACTAAAGTTTAGGGATGCACGATATTGATTTTTTGAAGCCGATACCGATATCGATAACTTTCTGCTCCTCGGGACCGATACCGATACCGATAACCGATAATATTGTTATTCGTTTTTGAATGTATATTCAGATCAAATTCAGGTCAAAAACACTAATGACTAAGCTTAGGTAGATTTAGCATAGCTTTGCCTTTTACCAAACACCATACCAGATGTATCACAGTGACATGATAATGTGTTAATACTATGAACAAAAGAAAGCCAAGAACAGTTTTGACTCTTCAATAAAATGACAATATTTATATATATATATATATAATAAATGTGAAGAGTAGATAAACAAATATGTGTATTTCAACGGTATATCTGCACTACTACTGTCTATACCATACACACTCTCTGTCTGTGTGTGTGTCTCTCTCTCTCTCTCTCTCTCTCTCTCGCTCTCTCTCTCTCTCTCTCTCTTGCGCTCTCTTTCTCTCTCTCCGAGAGAAAGAGAACGGATAACTACAAGAAGTGTACAAACTTCTTAGTTACAGAAACATGGCGTATTAATTTTATGGGGTTTAATGGAAAAAATAGCTCTGAATGAACAACAGCTGAGCAGAAGCGCTTGTCGACCGCCGCGGAGAAATACGCGTCTGGTCTGAACGGGGGTGCGCGGATCGCTCGCGATTTTCGGCGGCGCGCTGCGCCGCGGCGCTTCCGCATGCAGTGTGAACCCGGCGTGAGAAGGGAGCGCTCGATTTGTGGATTAACTCCCTCCTCCGACACCTGTGATACCACAGTAACCACATCACATGCTAAACGGGAGGCGCCTAGAAAAAAACTAACGTCCCTCATCCCAATCCACCCGTAGCACTGTTTTAACACACACATCCTATCGTCGGATTATCGGAGGTATTAATAATTGTATCGGATTTATCGGGATGACGTCATAATTCCTATTATCGGGCCGATAATTATCGGTCCGATAATTATCGTGCATCCCTACTAAAGTTCTATAAATGTGTGTTGTATGTGATGACATCTATGATAGAACAGAGAAAAGAGGGACTGAAAACAGCATTTTGTGACATTTCTTTATGAAAAATGACTTTTGATGATGAACAGATGATGAAAATAGTTGGTGATTATATTTCTGTGGATCTGTTAGTGGAATTAGTTTTCCTTTCATTTGTGGTCCTTCTGTAAAAAGCTGTCTCCAAACATCATGTTGGTTGTTTAGAGGACAAGAACATCTCATTTAATGTGATGAACAAGTGACAGAATAAGTAGACTGAATACTGACCATTGGATTGGTACAAAGATGGAGTTTACCACAGCTGGAAGGGGCTGGAAAAGCACCTGGAAATGCACCTTGAAATGCTTGGAAAGTGCTTGAATTTGACTTTGGAGGAGGCGGAGGAACCTCAGTACACTCTGTCCCGTGGTGAGGCCGCCGTGGGGAAACTTCCTTATGTAACACGCTGCAGCCTATAGATGCTCGTTGTCTGCGTCTGGCTTTTTTTAACCTCACATACTGCGTCCAGTGTGTGCTGGAAATGCATTTTCCAGCATGTTTTTTATTTTGGGCCGACGTGTGTTTCTGTACATCGCTTTGACATTTAATCGTGAGATATGTTGAGTTTTGTATCCTGATACATTATATATACGATGGTTTTATTCAGCGCTGTAAATGTCAGTCAACAGGAGAGAAACTACAGAACACCTTTTTTGAGCTTTTTGGCTGTAATTTTTAACGATTTGAAGACGTCTCGTTGGGTTCCGGCTGTTTTGGGTATTTTTCACTATTTTTAACAAAGCTAGCACATTAGCTCTGGCGTCCAGATATCCGTGTTGCTCGGAGGATGAATCGTTAACTTTTCCTCTTGCTGCGAATCGACTGGTATTCCTGTTAGCATCTATGCATTAAATGCTACTTTCAACGAGAAAATGTTAGCATGCTAACACGCCAAACTAAGATTTCTTAGGCATTGTCATGCTAACGTCGTCGCTGTGAGCGTGCACGCATGCTGACATTAGCATTTAGCTCTACTGTGTTTATGTATCGTCTCACAGAGCTGCTAGCAATTTAGGCTCGTTCATATTTTAGGGACTAAATGTTTAATTGTGAAAATCACTAAAAAACACAAATAGCAAGAAACTTGAGTTGTAGCCCTACTTTGATTGGTAGGGTTATCAAAGGAATAGTTAGACGAGCAGTAAGATACCTCATTAATGTACGATAAGTGTTTGAGTTCTAGCTAGCAGAAGGTTAGCTTAGCATTGCAGAAAGGCTAGGAACGAGGAGGACACCTTTTGTTTTTTTAAAGCACATTATATTAATGTGCTACCTCTTGTTATCTGACAACTTTTTGAGGTGCTAGTAAGTGTTTTTTGTTAGCTCATGCTAGGTGTTTTCCAGTCTAAATGCTAAGCTAAGTAGCTTTGTATTTAGATACCCCCCACGTCTTGGAGCTCTGCTGTAGTAGTGAGTCATCCAGTGACTGTGCGTCTAGGTAATTTGAAGTCCACTTAATCCTAATCTCTAATCCCATTTGACTAAAGGTTCTCTGCCATCTGGCCATGGCGAGACGACGACACACAAACAAAACACACACACACCTACATTTTTTATTATTTTATGATAGTTATATTCTACATGAGAAATATCCGATGTGCTGATGTGGTCTAAACGTGTTCACAGATAACACTGGAGGTGAATACTAGACGCCACACTCACAATCTCAGTACAAGTATGCAGGAACGTGGAGGACTCGGTTGGGAATGTGGATCTTTCAGGCGTCGGCAAAGGTCAACATGTCAGACCGCCAGCTGTTGAATGTATTTATTTATCCTGCGTACGGAGAAAACAGTGCTCTTATTTGTTTTATATTACAGGCTTCATACGGTGCTGGAAATCCTGGAAAACACTTGACTTTTTAGTGTCAAGGTTTGAAAGGTGCTTGGATTTAGAATAAAGTGCTTGAAAGTGAAAGAATATGCTATAACAGAGAAAAGAAGATCTCCATATTTGAGGGACTGCATGAAAATGACTTCTCACACACACACACACACACACACACTAATAAGTGCTCCTAAAGTGGAGTATTTTTGCCTCCTTGCATGTTTGATTGGAAGACTGCTGCTACTTGAGCAGGCTTAGAGTGCGTGGGTGTTTTCTATGTATAGCAGCATCAGTCGGCAAGCCGCACGATAATTCACCCACTTTTTTTTTTTTTTTAAACTATACAGGTAACCCTGTGTGTGTGTGTGTGTGTGTGTGTGTGTGTATATATATGGTTATTTCCTCATGTATTGTCTTTTAAAGAGCTTCCTCTGTTCAGGGTCGGTGTTTATCAGGAAGGAGGACAAAGACGATTCAAAAGTTCGGGTGTTGCATAACCCGAGAAACACAACACTGTCAGGTGTGACTCAATCAGATAACAGAGTGTGTGTGTGTGTGTGTGTGTGTGTGTGTGTGTGTGTGTGTGTGTGTGTGTGTGTGTGTGTGTGTGTGTGTGTGTGTGTGTGTGTGTGTGTGTGTGTGTGTGTGTGTGTGTGTGTGTGTACCACCTCTGTCCTGTCGCAGCTTCAGTGAACTTGAGTTTGTTTCTGTCTGCATCATCTAATAGCTGTGTGTTTGTACATATATGCATTATGAATCACACACACACACACAGCTGTGTGTGTGTGTGTGTGTGTGTGTGTGTGTGTGTGTAGCTATCAGCTGAGAGACATGTTTTGGGATGTTTCGATGCATCCACAGCAGCCGAGTGTAGACCATCACTTATTGATGTGTGTGTCTATAGGGACAAACGGGGTCCAATGAGTTTATGCAGCTCTCTCTCTCTCTCTCTCTCTCTCTCTCTCTCTCTCTCTCTCTCTCTCTCTCTCTCTCTCTCTCTCTCTCTCGCCCTCTCTCTCTCTCTCTGTCTGGCTCTGGAAGTGGCCGCAGTGCACGAAAGAGAAGCGACAGAAGGTCGAGGAGAGGAAGAGATGTGATTAGATGTGAAAAGCCTCTAAGGAAACTGTCATAAGGTGCAGTGGATGCATGGCGTCCTATAGTCTCTCGCCCTCTCTCTCTCTCCCCTGCATGTTTCCTGGCCGGTTATGTAATGCGGGGGCCGCTTGCTTCTTTTCTTTTTTTCCTTTCTTCTTCTTCTAGCCTTCTCAATCCAGAGCATTACATGCCTTCCTGTTTTGTTTTTTTTCCAGCAACCGGGTGAACTCTTTTCCCAGGGCAACACACACACACACACACACACACACACACACACTGTAACTCACTTGAACACTTGGTTTATTGTGTCTGGTGGGCCACATGAATGTCATTGTCTCACTCCTCTCACACTTTGTCTCGCCCCCCCCCCCCCCCCATTTGGTCCTCCTGTCTTTTTCTTCTTCTGCTGTTTTTTTATCTGTTGTTTCCACCTTTTGCTCTCAGGCAGGAAGTGGGTGTGCCAGTCTGCACAAGGAGCAACAATGCAGCCCGACTGCCTCTCTCTCTCTGCAGTGTGTGTGTGTGTTGTGTGTGTGTGTGTGTGTGTGTTGCTTCTCCATTGTCGGTGAGCTTAAGGGCTGGAGCCGGATTTTTCCCGCCAGTGCGGTGTTTTGTGGGCGGGGCTATGTCCGGGCTCGGCAGCAACAGAGCAGCAAGAGCCAGAGCTTCCCGCCTGATATGCAAATAGGGGCAGGGATGGGCGGGGCCTGGAGCCGCCCTCACTGCTGGCTTAACGCCTTCATTGCCAGGAGTGGAGAGTGGAAGTCAGGCATAGAGAGAGTGTGTGTTTAAAGTGTGTGTGTGTTTGTGTATGTTAGGATTTGGGTTTAGATAAAGGACGATATATTGTATCTTATACTATATTGTCTCGGTGTACTTTTTGTTGGCAGTTATTATGCAAACATTATGTACTTTATCCAGATTAACAAACTGATCTAGAGTATTAAAGAAAAGATAAATAAAAAAAGAGCTACTGGACCCGTTTGCTGTGCTGTAATACTTAAATTTGATGATACATAAATCAGTTAAGGAACTAATGCACGATAACGAATCTCAGCTTCTTGGAGAAATCTACTTTTAGCTTCTTTCAACTCATTTTATTTTAGTTTTCCAAAGTGCAACTTGACTGTTGAAGTATGAAAGTTGTTTTTGTAAACCAGGTGTGTGTGTGTGTGTGTGTGTGTGTGTGTGTGTGTTATGCAACCCAACGTAACATTAGATGGCATGTAGACCAATAGCAGCTGCCGTGCACACACACTTTTCAAACAAAGGGCCTTTTTATATGAAGAAGCCGTGTGCTCCGACATGCTAAGCATCGGGGGGCGGGAACTCGACGGGGTCTCAAACGCACCTCGTACACTGTCACATAATTCCGATATTCACTCACCGCGCTCTCCGTTTGTGCGTTTCTGTTAGAAATCCATCACACGTCCAGTCGGACGGGAACATTCAGGCGACAGCAGACATGAAACGCGTGTGATATTCGATCCAAGGTTATATAATGTGTTCTATCGACTTCAACGCTCCTCCTGTGTGTGAGACTGGTGTGTAAATATTTAAAACAAGAAAAGTGCATCTTATCTGGAACTTTTCATTCACCACCTTTTCTCTCAAGCCACCAAACGGCCAACGTTCTTTCTTTCTTTTGAATGATGGATAAGCAGCGTATCGCCGAGGCGGTGGCTGATAGGGAGCGGAGGCTCAACCACCGTTGGACGTTAACGGTTAACAGCTGATGTGTTTGGGTCAACGGCTGCTGTCAACCTCAAACAGGAAGCAAGTGTGGGGGGGGGATTTGCAAAAACGTGTCTGGGGTTTGGGATTTATCTGATAGCCTCGACTGTTGGAAGGAAATACCCCCCACACTCATCATGACTCATCGTTTTTTGGCTCTGTGATCCAACTCGAGGCTCCAACCAACCTACAATGACTTTATTTTGTATTTGCATATTTAACTTCCTCATTTCGTTATGCAATGACTTGTAAATTAGTTCTTCATTGAGAGGCCCAGTGTGTCCCGGATTGTTGGAAAGCTGCCGACGCTCAAATAATTCCACGTTAAAGACGTTTAACCGATTGAACTGTTTGTTTCGTGCTACACTGTCTCTGGAAAGGTAAGTAAATAATTTACATCTGTGTGTCGGGAAGTAGAGTGAGACAGTGGTTCCTTATTTATTACATGACAGTTAGGGCACAATGCCAACACACACACACACACACACACACACACCTTCCAAACCACCATTTGCCTACTATCGTTATTCATTTTACTTCCAAATCCAGCTGGTGTGTGCGTTTGCTGCCTCTCTCTTCCAGATTTAACTTCTGGCTCTCCGGTGTCCCGCTGCCCTACTTTACACCTCTCAGCTCTCACTGTACAGCAGACGGGCTGCAGCCTGGAGCCCGGTTCTGCTACGGTATATACAAACACTTCATTACTGTGTATCTACAACGACAGATGATTAGTTATTTTACTTCCACTATTTAATATTGGGTGTGGGAAGCGTAGCCGGGGAGACGTAGACCTCTTCTGTTGTGATCCTGATAAAGAATGAGTATTTAACATCAACACTTTTCATAAAATTGATCCTTTGCTTCCCCCTTGTGGTGAGATCCAGGATGTGCACAAACGTAAACCACACAGATTTTAACAAATTAAAGGTCACACTGTGTTTGGGATGAAATCCAGCTGGAGTCTAGAACATGTGTTCATTTGAATGAAGAGGGTTGTATGTATTTTGTATTTCTTATTTTTGCCCATGTCAGCAGCTTTAACCTCATAATGTCATCAACTGTACAATATTCACTTAAAGGGACAATAATTAAACATTAACGCTGCACGAACAAATGTTCTTATTTATATTGTATTTGTTCTTACTTCAGAAATGAAAATAAGAACAAGTAAGAAGTAATTAATATGATTATATTACATTCTTTCAGTTAATAAACAGCCTACATGCTGTTTTAACTTCCTCTATTCCAGGAGACTATTTACCTTATTTAAGTTTATATAACATACCTTAATTAAGATAAATAAATAAAATACACTTTTTTGAGGAATTGTGAATTTGTTCCGCCCTCCATCCCTCACATCCTTCGTTTAATCTCCTGGCTGTTGTTTTAAAAAGCCTTAAAGGATTGTGTTAGTGTCTTTTTTTAAAACCTTGCTTGCTTTGTGTGAATATGTGGCCAGAATAAGTAAGAGATTAGTTTTCCGTCTCTTTAAACGCCGTGTTGCATTCATCTTTGGAGGTGGAACCTCTACAGACACACACAGTCAGCGGTTGAATGTAATAAATGACAAGTTTATTGTTGCACAAAATGTACAAAATAACAAGCAAATGGACAGCCCCCCCCCCCCCCTCCCTCCCGTTCACCTGCAGTAATGAAGCTGAATTTGTGAACCATGTGACTACGGCGAGTCGGATGGTCCAAGCCAAACGATGGTACTTCTGAGAGACAACACGAACCCAACGTCAGCGTCACCGAACAATTAAAAATGAATAAAAACACCTTATTTACACGTTTCTGTCAGAACTTTTACAACATGCCATCTATATATTTATACAGAATATGCTTGTTCACATACCCCTGTATGGAAAATATATTATAAGATAAAATTAAATTAGACTAAGGGCTATAGACATCCAAAGTACAGCACTTCTTCTTCTTTTTTTAAATCTCCACTTTTTTTTGTTTGTTGAGTTTTTAATATTTATTTCCTGACCTGCCGCTAAAAGAAAGAGCTCTAGCTGCAGATTTAGATGTATGCTGTGTTTTCCCCCTGGAGGACCCCGAGCCGACCGCGTAGATGCCTGTTGAGAAACATATTTACACTGGGACACTCAGATCTCCCCCCTTTTTAAAAACAAAATGTGAATTTAACCGCTCTCATGTGTCTTTTTTTTCTACATTTCCAATCCCTCCTCTTGAGCCTTGATGGTGTAAATATAAATGTAATAAAAGCACAAAAAAATGCACAATCAGCTTTGGCACTGGGTGATGAAGTTAGTGTGCTGTGGGGTTATTTTTTTGTTTTTGTCCTGTAAAAGCTGATTCGGCCCTGTTTGTGCACTAATGTTAGGTACTTTAAATTGATTTAATTGCATTATTTTTGTTTTACCTGCTCTGTAGCACTTTAAGATTGCTGAAATGTAAAGTGCAATACAAATAAAATGTATTTTTAGTATTATTAATGTGAAATTAGCTGATTAAACAACATTTTTATATATATTTAACATATTAGTGCAGAAAAAGGGAAGAAACTGAGCTTGTAACCGTGATGTCTGGACCATGTTAGCACCGCAGAGAAAATGAGTGTACGGCGAAGGAAAAACTACATATCCCATGGTACAGTGGGGGTGAGGGCGATGGACAATGAGGGAGAAATCAGGGTGAAAATGGAGGCATCCTTAAAAAAACAAAAACATCCTCGCCTCCTTTCATTCAGATGCACCGATGCAGAAAACTAAAAAAAACTGTGAAAGCAAATCTCCGGAGTGCATCCATCACATTGCTTCATGAATCAGCTGGGGGGGTGTAACAGATTTGGGATCAGATCTGAGTGGAAAGGAGATGGCGTTGTTTTATGTGCAAAAATACTTGTCAGACTACTGCTGGAACATGAACCTTCTCTTCTTTTTTCCTTTTTTGTACATCTTCAGTTTGTTTCGGTTCTGACCGTTTTAAATGTTTGCAATATAGCTTCCTCTTTAATCCTACTGCTGCTCGTGTTTCACTTTAATATATATCTATATTCTGCTTTTCTGGCTTTTTTCTCTTTCTTACTTTACAAAATGAGAGACAGAATGATGGACGGCTGACAATATATATAATTATTTTTTTCCTCTTCTTATTATTATCATCAGGTTTTCTCTCAACCCGGAGATGATTTTTAATTTGTTCGTTGTAAACAAACAGGGGATTTATCAGCCACTGGCGTTTGTTTCCTCCTTTTTTCCCTCTCCCTTTTCAAGTGCTCCTCCGTCCGTCCGTCCGTCCGTCCACCTCCTCATTGCAGGAGGGCCCTGATTTGTTTGGAGGTGCTGTCATCGTTTAGATGTCGTGTCGTGTACCTGAAGAACCAGAAAGGTCTCAGAAATCCTCTTTGTGTGTTTTGATCATTGTTTTTTCTCCGTCGTGAAACACAAACATACGTTGGTACGTACCTCAGTGCGTTCAGGAGTCCCTCCACGCTGTTGGACGGCTGCTCTTTCAGCACCTTGATGCAGCCCTTCATCTGCCGCCACAAAGACAACACAGAAAGGTCAGGGAAAGGTCAGCAGCCTCAGATCCTCCCGTTACGCTGCTGCTGCTGCTGCAAACGCCGACTCAAAAACACATTTACTGAAGTAAAAGTGTGTATGTTCAATATGTGTCATACACGAGCAAATGTGAAACCTTCTCGGCCTAAAGTGAAGAATTACTACTCATCTTCTTCGATGCTTTTTTTTATTTGCACAATCCATCCGTCCGTCCATCTGTCTATCCATCCATATCTACTCATCTATCTATCTATTACAAAACAAATGGCATAAACAAACAGAAAAGAGGGTAAAAAAAAGAGCTTTTTCTCTCTTTCTTCAATCATCTTCACCCTCGGATTTACCTAAATCTTAAATCTTATTGAATGTAATTCGACGTAGGAAGGGAATCTCATGTCTTCTGCAGCCCCACACACCCTGACTGGGTTGTGTTATTTCACAGTTTGTGGGTCGGTAGGAACGCCGCATCAATGTGCACAAGCATTAAAAACACAAGCTGGAAACTTCCAGCAGACTGAAATCATCCTGGCAGCCCCTCCTGCAGGTTTCATGCGTTTTTCACTCACGTCGATTTTGGAGGTCTTGGCAAAAGCCCCGACGGGGTGAACATGGTCGTAGAGGATGATGACTCCCACCATCACCCTCATGCAGAACAGCATGGTGTCTGTGTTGGTGAACCGACAGCGGTACTCTCTGGGAGGAAAGATCCAGAGCAAACATTTAGACCCAGAGAGGACAGAGGGGTTATTTGACTTTTCATTCACATAAAGACGATGAAACTTTCTAAACGAAGCATGAAAGTCTCCTTGAATTAGTGTGATTCAGTCTTTTCAAATAGGAAACTTGAACGTTCTCTTGTTCACTTTGAAAGGGCCTCATTAATTAAAAAATCAAAGGTTCCCGACCTTGTGAGCGGCGGGGGGGGGGGGGGGGGGGGGGGGGGGGAGTGATGCTGTGAAGGGTGAAAAGGTGGTTTAGTACTCACGGAGTCTCCAGCATGACGCGGCACACGCAGGCCATGGTGCTCAGACAGTCTGTGGTGTCCTCGATGGGCAGGGTCTTATTCTGGGGGCGGGGAGGGAAAGTTCCTTTAAATAACAGAATCACTCACAAATGTTCTGTCTTTATATGCGAGAAAATATTCTACCACAAGGTGGAGACAAAAGACATCTGCAGAGGTTTGGCGCAACTAGGAAGGCAAAGCAAAGTTGCAAATGAGGGCAATGATGACCAGCCGGCCACTAAAGTCTCAAACGTGGCTTCTGTCGGGTGTAAAGTGCATCCACTGACTAATAACCTGCATTAATGTGGTCAGATAGCAGAGGAAGTCGTGAAATATTTTATTGATTTATTTGGTTCCCTTTTATATCCAAATGTCGCTTTTTCTTGATGCTTTCTTTCGGTGACTAAACCTAAACCTTCCCCAGCTGATTACTTACAATAAGACCATTCTCTTTGCAAACGAGGCATTGTCACTATCTAATGCTAACTTATCGTGAATTAGGAGAAATCTACAGATGCAAATACACAAACTTTAGTCAAATAAAAGTATTTTCCTCTTAATCTGAAAGATTTTCCAGAAGTTAAGTAGCCCGAAATCTTCAAATTAACTTTGCGTCTCTCCTCAAACAGAGTCTTGTTACAAGTAACTCAGTCTTGTTACAAGTAACCCAGTGTTGTTACAAGTAACCCAGTCTTGTTACAAGTAACTCAGTCTTGTAACAAGTAACCCAGTGTTGTTACAAGTAACCCAGTCTTGTTACAAGTAACCCAGTCTTGTTACAAGTAACTCAGTCTTGTAACAAGTAACCGAGTCTTGTTACAAGTAACTCAGTCTTGTTACAAGTAACTCAGACTTGTTACAAGTAACTCAGTCTTGTTACAAGTAACTCAGACTTGTTACAAGTAACCAAGCCTTGTTAAAAGTACCCGAGTCTTGTTACAGTTAAACCCTTCTATCAGTCTGACTTTGGGAGGGATCTGAACTCTACCTCTGAAACAAACTTGGTGGTGGCGTTGCTCAGAGTCTTCAGCATAGGCGTCGCCTCGGCGTAGAACAGCGACATCCGGTTGGCCATCTCATTGTTGACCTCGTTCTCCGCCTCCAGCTGTCGACCCAAACACAAAAAACGGACTCCGTTGATCCTCAATCATTCCCGAGGGGCTCACTAACTCAGACAGGAAAGGTCTCCGGGGCCTCACCTGCTGGTTGTTCAGCCGGTTCCTGCTTATAGTCCTCCTGTAGTAGCTGAAGTCGTTCTGAATGGCTGGATTCGTCATCTGCATGGCGAGAGAAAACGTTTTTATTTTAATTAGTTTAGGTCAAGGTCAGTCTCTGTAACCGGTCTGAAAACGAGTCGTCACCTTAAGTTCGTCGAAGCTGAGTGTGAAGTGAAGGATCTCGGCGAACTGCTTGGCGAGGGCCTGCTCTCTCTCCAGGTGCTGCATGGGGGCGTACGGCGGGCTCGTCAGCGCCTCCAGCAGGCTGCGCAGGGCGTTCTCTGCAAACACACTCAGACGTCAGAAACAAAGAGAGGGTATGGAGCCTGCAGGACATGTGGCTAATGTGCTAATCGTCACTGAGACCCGACCCCCCCTCTGAGAAACCGGGTTCAGGTCCTTAAACTGGCTCCTTCTGGCCACAATTGAATATTTAATGTGAGCAGAAATGTCCCATTACAGCCCTCGGGCTCCACCACTCTGGTCCACAATCTAGTGCATTCTTTCCTCCTGATTGATCTTCTTGGTGATCCCCCTATTAAGTGCACCTACAGTACCCACAATGCAACTCATCCGGTCAGAGATGAGGAGCGTGGGCTGCAGAGGTATACCGTATACCCTGGAGATCCGGATCATAACGTCCTTTAGGACTCATATCCGTGACCTCACAGATCCCCCCGTGTCACACATGCTGTCGAAACCTGATCCTCTTGGCTGCTTTGCTGCACCAGAGCCGGACATCAGAGACCCCCCCATCCCTTCCTCTACATTAAAAATGCATAAGGGCCTTCTATAAATACAGCAATGAAGTGTTTCATCTAAAGGGGCCTCTCCCTCCCGCTGTTAGCACAGGGTCCCTATCCCGAGCACCCAAGGGTGTTTACTGACAGACTGGACGGGAAGACGCTGCAGCTGTTTGTTTACTGTAACACGCGACCTCTTAACCTCTCGCTCAAATAATTAACTCCCTCGACGTCATTAAGATTTGATCCCCTTATTTCAGCAGCGTGGACACATTAGCATGAATTATTAGTTAGCACTCTCCGCCTCGTACACGACGTCCACAAGATCGAAGTGTTATCTCTCTCCCTCTCTCTCTTTGTGCTGGACGACGATGTACCACTGTTTCCGTAGCAACGGCTGCCTGGCTGCTAGGTCAGGATGCTGCAGAGATGGCTGTGTGTGTGTGTGTGTGTGTGTGTGTGTGTGTGTGTGTGTGGTAGGGAATGGTGTCGGACTGAAAATGCATGTAAAATTGTGACATTGCCGAGCGGGTGGAGCTGTGAAGAAGTACAAGATGATCTGATTGATTTAGTAGATACAAACACTATTTATACAAGTGGGACACTTAAAAACCCTCCATCAGCCTCATCCTTTTACCTTTAATTCCACCTTTGACACAAGAACGCTCTCCTTAACGAAGCTTTGATGTCATCTGTAAGTAATAATAATAATAGTGATCGTCAGCTGTAAAATGAACCTATAATTCAGGTCCAATCCTCGTGTTTCTCCACGTTTAAATATCTTTCTTTTTGGGGTCACTGTGTGTTGACAGCAACCCGATAGGCGTCTCTAAAATCCTGCGACCGCCAACACAAGCTCTTCCTCCAGCTCCACCTGACCGAGGCCGAGGTGGAGCAGCGGCCCATTTTACCGCCGTTGCTGCTTTAATTCCACCTCTTTATAAGGACGTTCAATATGGCCGCCAGAGGGAGTGTGTTACATCATCTGACATTGCTCTTATTACAGGTAATATAGCCGAGCTCACCCAGTCGGAGGGAAAACTCGTAGAAGCGCTTCAGCTTGGCCACCAGGGGGCAGACTGCATTCCAGGCCTTTTCCTGCAGAGCGAGGTCGCCGGGGTTCTGGATGGCCTGCAGGGCGATGAACACAGATATGACTATCAAATCTTCCATCTCCTTTATCCTCTCTTCCTTTAACTGGAAGAGAGGATAAAGGACGTTCATGGGATTTATTGGCAAAAAGAAAAATATAACTATAAATAAACTAAATATACATTTTGCCAAGATGCTCCTCTCATGATCACGTCATTAAAAAGAAGATGAATTCACACGTTCTAGCATGGTATTCTGGATTTACATTTAGGTCATTAAGCAGACACTTTTAACCAAAGAGACTTACAATAACTTCTCTAAGATCAAGTTTTTCACTGAAAACTAAAAAGTGAAGATGAATGTGATGAGGGGGATTAGTCGGCCTCCGTGTCCTCGAGGAGAGGAAGCGAGGAGAGGAAGCGCGTAGCTTTCTATCAGATGAATGTTTGAGGAAACACACATTTGTGTGCGACGACCTGCTAAAGTTAATCATGGCGTCTGCTCACTTCTCGTATCTCCTGCCCCGCCCCGTTGTAGGACTGCAGCTCGGCCAGGATCCCGTGAGCCTCCTCCAGCACGGCGCTGACCTGGTTCCACACGGCCGTCTCGGCCTCCGTGGGCTGGGCATCTGGGGGGAGGAAAGGGTGAGGAGGGGTGAGGAAGTGAGAGTGGTGACGTAAGGCGTCGGTCGGAAAATATCGAAAGCGGGGAGGAGGCAGGAGGGAAGAGAGGGAAGGAAACGAGAAGAAGATTTGAGGAGAGAAGAGAGTTAGCGATGAAAGGATTAATCCAGATTTCAATCTTAGATAAATAATGACTCATTATTATTAAACGGCGGCAAATGATTGGCTGATAGTGGACGCCGCAGACGTCTCAGTTCAGAATCTGGTTCACGAATGATCCAATTAGACCTGCCGGAGGAAACTCTAACGACCTGCTCCGTCACATAGCGAGGGTTCGATTCCAATCAGCCTGACCTCGTGGGAAACGCACTAAAGTCACCCATAAAGTTAGAATATTATGTAATCAGAGACAATCCTCTGTTTATTCCTTTTTAAGTGCATCAGTTTGCAAATGATTCCAACTGTATTTGGATGAAGATAACGAAGCGTCTGGATTTCAGCACTCCAACAACGCCTGACTCCCAAACTGTCATCGCCGTGGCAACCGCTCAGTGGAGATTTAAACGTCCCATCAGTAATAACGCAATCTATCCGTCTCTCTATCTCTCTGAGGGTATTTATTGAGTTTTGGGTTTTTTAGCCCCTTGACATTTAATTGTGAGAAACCTCTCTCTGTCTCTCTGTCTCTCTCTCTCACTCGTCCTGTAAACTGTTTTTCTGCTGCGTTTTGGGATGAAGTGTTTGACGAACTCATCGGGTGTGAAGCGAGAGAGTTACTTTTTTCCAACTTGCATTTCTCTTTAGTTCACTTTTCTCAGCCGAGTTAGACGAGGAGATGAACGCCGCTCTTATATCCGTTCGTTATATACGAACCTGGAGCAGATATATGGTTAGCTTAGCTTAGCATCAAGACTTGATGCTAGCCAATTATTATCAATCCACGGTGAAAAGGCTGCCTGGAAGGTTTTAACGGGGATTTAGTGCTGGACTACTTCTTGATAAGGGATCTCTGTGTTGCTTTAATTGAGTCGCTAGTTGTAATTGAATGAATGAGCCCGTTAAGGACCAAACTTGGGGCTGTGTGACGGAGCTGATGGTGTTTCTGGGTTTCTGGGTGGAGGAGAGCTCACAGATGGCAGAGGGTTGGTGGGTGGGGGGGGGGGTTCTGACTCACTGCTTTGGAAGTAAAGTGAATCACATAATAAATGAAGGGGAAACGCAGCCGGTTTGACAGCTGACGTCTCTGCCAGCAGTGAGCTCTCCTTCTATACAACCAGCAGAGGAGGAGGAGGAGGAGGAGGAGGAGGAGGAGGAGGAGGAAGCCAGCTGTTAGAGGGGGAAAGTGGTTGAGGAGGGGCAGAATACATCAGGGCACAAAACATCTCCATCTCAACAGTTTGTTAGTCTCATAATGTTAAAATCTGCAGATTATTTGACTGATGGCGGCTTGTGTTTAGTATGAACAAGCTAAGATGCTAACAAGCTAAACTAAGGTGGCAAATATTTGGTAAATATTGATGTATCTGCTAATCATTCGTTAGTTTTGTCGTTGTGTGTCTCCGTTTAATTGTAAACATTTTAAGCACATTTTAAAAAAAAATCAAAAACAGAAAAACTTAAAATAAGGTGCTAAAGGTTATGATTGTTATTATTAATAATAATATGTTTATTTGATATAGCACCTTTTACACTCACTTTTACACTACTTTTGACATTTCCATTCAGCTTCTCTAACGCAATAATTAAGAATGTGAAATAAATAAATAATCGCGTTAAGCTCGACAAGTAGAGCCTCGCGGAGCTAACGCTAACAAACGGCTATCTTTAGATTTTAACTCTGAGTACGAAAAATGTTGAGATGAGACGTTTTATTTCTCACTGCAAAGTTTAGAATTCACTGAAGATGAGAAAAAAAAGGGAGAATTGAGGTGGTTTTATCTCCATCTTTCTCCCTTTTCTTCCAGTTTCTCTTTATCAGTCACACACACACACACACACACACACAGATAGGGGATGAGGAGATGAGGAAGAGGAGGAGGGATGACGATGGACATCAGGAACCCTCACAGGACCGGCATCCACTCTTCACTTCATCCCCGTTTATATTTATTATTTAGTTTTGTTCCTTCCTGAGATCAAAGCGTCATCGTGATGCGTCTGTCTGCGTCCAATCAGACGTGAGAATGAGAGCTTTTAGGAAGAAGCCTTTCGAATGCCGGTCCCATGGAGAGGAAATCAAAAATATCAACAAGACGGCGATGAGGATGAGGAAGGGGGAGGGGCTTAATAACCACGTAAAGATGGCCGGCTAAGGTCAGTGGAATGAGGAAAAGAAAGCAACAACAAAAAAGAAAAAGGCAACAAAGAGAGAAAAGGGATAACTGAAAGAAATAAGAAGCGGATGGTCTCACGTTCAAAGTCAAGGAAAACTATTGGGCCATGCTCAAGTTCGGCGCAAGCCAGCACTTTCAGGAGGTTTCCCATGAGCCTCCTGGAACAGAGAGAGGGACAAGTCTGTGGTGATGGGGGCGGCGTCAGGGGTGTGTGTGTGTGTGTGTGTGCGTGTGTGTGTGTGTGTGTGTGTGTGTGTGTGTGTGTGTGTGTGTGTGAGAGAGAGGTGAGGGAGGGGCCGGGCGAGCGAGGGGGGGGGCGTTGGGATGGGAGTATGTCCTGGTGAAGCATGGCGACATGGACACAGAGCTGCTTTAATCCCACTCCTGCTTTCATTTATTCAGAGTTTTATTAGGAGAATTATTGTTTGGCAATCCTCAAGCTCACAAAGAAGACATGTGAATGGGAGGAGAGAAAGTCCAATTAGAATCTAATTTGAAAAAAAAAGAAAAAGTCCAAAACTATATTGGATTTGTTTCAATAGGACTTGAGCAAATTGTCCCAAGAATCAAACAAAAACACAGAATGAAAATACAATAAATAACAAAAAGGGGGAAAATATGATTTATTTTATGGCAAAAAAAAAAAGTAATGAGTAAAATCTTCAAAGAATCAAAAACAAAAAATTTGATTACAAATGATTTGAAACCAAACAAATGACTTCCAAAGCAAAATGTCTAATAAAACAATCGTTGACGCAAATTATAATTATGTTATAATTATACGTAACGAGAGATCTGTTTCAGAGTTTGGTGACATAAAAGTGGAGAAAATTATAATTAAATGGCTAACTCTTGTATTTGTAGTTTTCTTGAGGTAATTTTTTTGTCTTCAAAATTCATCAGTTTATTTATTCACATTTACATTTATTTCAGTATTATAAATATACATAAAATGCATTCTTATCTGCTTATTACTTGTCAACCATGTTTTCCATGTCAACATAGGTCTGCTTCTAATTTTATTTTAGGTTGTGTCTGTTGTTACATAGATTTAATCATATTGTGTCACTATACTTAAAGCAAAGAATGACCACTTTGTTTAAAAACCTTTATTACGTTTAAAAAAATATTATAACAAGATTAGAATAAAATGTGATCCTAAAATGTGAGTTTGCAGCAAATATGGAATATTATCATACTTGACATTAGAAGTCATTTAAAATGCTTCACGATGCGGTATGATTGTTGTTAGAACGCATACTAAATAATTATAATGTAATTATCCAGTGCTCTAAGCAGACGCATTATAAGTATATTATAATGCGCGTTGACATCAAAGAAAGTGTTAATATTTATTAATTGAAGGTTTTACTTAATAATATTGATTTAAATCGTATCCAATAAAATCTCTGAAAAAAACTCCTAGTGGGATATTTAACATAAAAGTCAGAATACATACAAAAAAGGTTTTTGAATTTGAGGACAAAGTGAAGTTGCCTCCCTGTAATTACCTCCACACCAGTTAATTGATTCCTGCAGCGTATTTATCGTTATAAGAGCATCCAGCAGGGGGACTAAAGAGCGTCTGATAATCACAAACCACGCCCACAACAACATCCGCCATCACACAGCAACAACTCAGCGGCTCCACGTACACCTCCCCCCCAACTGAACACCTCCACGACACACACACACGTGCACTCACGTTTTCAAGCACACACGTGCACACGCACAAGTGCACACGCCCCCCATTACACGCTCACTTACTTTCAAAGTCCAGGAAAAAATGTGGACAGTTCTCTAAATCCTTGCCAAGGACCTTAATGAGGTTCCCCATGGCTGGCGACCTGGACAGGAGGAAACAACAAACAAATGCATACAGTACACAGAACCTGGCAACACAACCTGGCAACCGGCATGACAAATACACCACATGCACATGGAGGACACAGCTCGACGGCGTCGAGAGAGGGGGCAACATTCAAAGAAAAACAGTCGGAAATGTGCCACTTTATAAATGTATCTAGCCGATATGAACAAGTTTCTTGGTTCTGCTAACACCGGATGTTTGCCGTTACTATGACAACAAGTGAAAGCTACCGCTAGCATCTTAGCCCAACCGCCCCGATCAATAAACACCCATAAGATGACAATTTGGCCTCATATGAATAAAAGCAACAATAAGCAACACCCTAAGGACCTTAACAAGTCGTTGACACACGTTGGGATGATTCATTAGAAACATAAACGTACATTCACGGGACGTTAGCTAGCATAGATATCGGTTGTTACCATTGTAATAAATTTGAGACTTGTTTTCTCTGAATATCGCCCCCCTCTCTCGGCTCCGTTTTTCCTCCAGTGGTCCTGAAACGCCGTCGTACACAGCAGGTTGTGAGTGTTTATTTATATAAATGTTCACTCTTTCATCTCCGCCTCCATGGCACTGATCGCCTCCCATACAAGTGTGTGCTGTTATGCTATTAGAGAGGGGGAGGGGGGATCCAGTAGTGAATCATTTAGCTCACTCAGCGGGAGTCACTAGAGCTCAGCAGTAGTTTTAATCCATTTACATGACTACAATAACCCAATAACAACCTACTGGGTTCGGCCTTCTGCTTCCTAATGCTCTTGGAGCGGCAGCCGTGTGGATTCTCTGTGACAAGCTCTTCATACTTCATAACCGAAGGCCATGATGCCGGATCTTTATGAAACCAACGGGAGCTTTATCAGATTACACCGACATGCTCTTATATATACGTTCGTATTCAGCACCGGATAAAGGACATACGGACGTCGAAGACCGGTTTCAATCCCTATTGGCCAGACAATGTTGTTCAAAATAAGGAGGCGGGGCATATCACAAATGTTGAGTCCAATGTTCTGTCATGTATCGGGAGAACAGTAGAGAAGTGGATGAATCATTGCTAGGATCCTCTGAATACCTTTTTATTCCCAGCAAATATGATTTACTTCTCAACTTCTCTATTCATATTTAATCACAAGCTTGTATTGTGATAGGGAGGTTATATTCCTGTCCAGAGTATGACCTAACCAGGTATCTTTACTCCAAACATGACGCTGTACTTTAGTAGTATTTAGAGAATCAAATATATCATTATTTCCATTTCGCAGCCCAAAAAGAAATATACTGATCCCACCGCTTCACTAAACACACACAGCTTATTTCCTTTTCTCGCTGCCGTTCGGCGGCAGAATGTTTGCTGCTGCCAAGTTTCACTTCCTCTGTGTTTATGTGCCATGTTTGCAGCCTATCAGCTTCCCCCCGACCAAGACTGATTTATGGCCGGCATTAGCATGTTTACGAGAATGAGAGGGGAAAAGGCCGGATCCTTTCACCGTTACTCAGCAAGAACGGGTGGAGCGATGCAGCGAGGCAGAGAGAGACAGCTATATGTATGTACAGTATATATATATATATATATATATATGCTGAGTCACTGCTGGTCCAGACGTTGTAAAACAGCAGCCCACCATCTCCTCCTGACTTTCTTTTTACACCACCTGCTCTGAGGTGCTGAACTGTGAATATATGAATAACGGATTCACATCCTCGACTCTGACAAGGTGACGGCAAAGGCAGAATCCAGCTGAGATTCAAACCGGAGACTTGTGCAGAGCAATGACAGCTCTCTGACATGTGTATATGTATGTGTGTGTGGTGTGTTCCAGGTTTCCGTACACACACACACACAGTTAACACACACCGCGAGTCTGGAGCAGCGTGCGGTCCATCCTGAGAGCAGCGCTCGGGCTGATGGTTGCCAGGATACTGTTGGCCTGGTAATATCGTCTGCTCGTCTCAGCAGAAGATGATAAAAAAAATAATAATAGAAATGCACCCAGCTCTGCACACACACACACACACACACACTTCTTACCCTCTTCTCCTGCTATTGATTGATCTTTCCTTTTTTATCTCTAGTTTCCTCTCCTCCGCTCTGTGACCTCGTTGCCGTTAGTAACTCCCAGGTTAGCGGTCCTCACGGCAACACCGGCTTTGGCACTCCGCTTCCCCCGTACATACTGATGTAAAACCTCTCTCTCTCTCTCTCTCTCTCTCTCTCTCTCTCTCTGTCGTATCTCCGTCCACTTCACACTTCTCCTTTTCAGCCATCTATTTAAAGCCCTGTGGTTTTCTCACTCTCTGTTTGCTCTGCTGTGCTCCACGCTGCTCTTTGTGTTGTTTTTTTTTCTGTTTGTAGAAGAGGATGCTCACGCTGTGTTGAGGTATGTGTGTGTATATATATATATATATATATATATATATAAAGCTGTGTTTTTACCCCTCTGGTCATATCGTGTCTGAATCTTTTTCAAACAGAGAAAACTCCTTCTCTCTTTTTTCGGTTCTGACGTCAGGATGGGTTCCTCAAAAAGATCCCCTCCGGCTCTCCTCTCAGCTTCACTTCTCTGTTTCCACACTCAGCCCCCCCCCTCCTCCTCCTCTTGTCCTTGTCTTGTCACAGAACATCTATGTCACGCTGCCATTCAGTCGCTGCTGGTGGCCCTTAGGTGCAAACACATCTAAGTGGGAGAATGTGGAGGGGGTGAAAGACGGCACCTTTCCTCTTAAACTCTCGTCTATAATGCACATCATATAAAAGCCGTCGGCGCTCGCTGTTTTGAGCGTGTTGCAAAAATCAGGAAGTGTGTTTGGTGACCACGGGAGGGTTTCGGTTTCTCTTCGAACGCAACGTTTGCCGGTTTAAAAAAAATGGAGCAAAAGTGCATGTCGTTATGCAACTACAAGCTCTCATCTGTAGTCCGAACCCGAGAGAGGAGGGGGGGGGGGGGGTCCTCGAAGTCTCAATAAAGACGCGGCTCGGATCCCGCATGGCCAGCTGAAAAGGCAAACCTGGTCCAGACTGGAAGCCAGAGCTTCCTTTCAGCTCCTCCTGAAAGCCTCCTCCTGTTCCCAGCATGGATTCATACCGAGCCACTGCTCCTCTTTGCCAAGTCAAAGTGCTGTTAGCTCTCCATCTGTGTCTCTCTCTCTCTCTCTCTCTCCACCCATCACTGTTTCCTTTATTCCTAAACATGTCTGTGTTGGTTTTAGTTCCTACCTTTCGTTGTGTTTTATCCCTCTGGAACTCTTCACTGCATCAACCGGGGCTCGTCAGCTCCTCACGGTGGTCACAGCATCAGCACCACCACCTGGCAACGACACGGGTTCACATGCAATTCAGCATCACGGACAGTAGGGGGAGGGGGGTCACAAAGGAAAGCACGGGCAAATCAACAATACAACAATATGTAATAAGCTTAGTCGAGCTATTTGGTTTTTATCCCATCATATCCATCCCATCATATCCATCCCATCATATCCATCCCATCATATCCATCATATCATATCCATACCATCATATCCATACCATCATATCCATCATATCATATCCATACCATCATATCCATCATATCATATCCATCCCATCATATCCATCCCATCATATCCATACCATCATATCCATCATATCATATCCATACCATCACACCCATCCCATCATATCCATACCATCATATCCATCATATCATATCCATACCATCACACCCATACCATCATATCCATCATATCATATCCCATCATATCATATCCATCCCATCATATCCCATCATATCCATCCCATCATATCCCATCATATCCATCCCATCATATCCATCATATCATATCCATACCATCACACCCATCCCATCATATCCATACCATCATATCCATCATATCATATCCATACCATCATATCCATCATATCATATCCATACCATCACACCCATCCCATCATATCCATACCATCATATCCATCATATCATATCCATACCATCACACCCATACCATCATATCCATCCCATCATATCATATCCATCATATCATATCCCATCATATCATATCCATACCATCACACCCATCCCATCATATCCATACCATCACACCCATCCCATCACACCCATACCATCATATCCATCATATCATATCCATACCATCACACCCATACCATCATATCCATCCCATCATATCATATCCATCATATCATATCCCATCATATCATATCCATCATATCATATCCATACCATCACACCCATACCATCATATCCATCACATCATATCCATCCCATCATATCCATCATATCATATCCATACCATCACACCCATACCATCATATCCATCATATCATATCCATCCCATCATATCCATCCCATCATATCCATCATATCATATCCATACCATCATATCCATCCCATCATATCCATCATATCATATCCATCATATCATATCCATACCATCATATCCATCATATCATATCCATACCATCATATCCATACCATCATATCCATACCATCATATCCATCCCATCATATCCATACCATCACACCCATACCATCATATCCATCATATCATATCCATACCATCATATCCATCCCATCATATCCATCATATCATATCCATCATATCATATCCATACCATCATATCCATACCATCATATCCATCCCATCATATCCATCATATCATATCCATCATATCATATCCATACCATCACACCCATACCATCATATCCATCATATCATATCCATCCCATCATATCCATCATATCATATCCATACCATCATATCCATACCATCATATCCATCCCATCATATCCATCATATCATATCCATCATATCATATCCATACCATCATATCCATCCCATCATATCCATCATATCATATCCATCATATCATATCCATACCATCATATCCATCCCATCATATCCATCCCATCATATCCATCATATCATATCCATACCATCATATCCATCATATCATATCCATACCATCATATCCATACCATCATATCCATCCCATCATATCCATCATATCATATCCATCATATCATATCCATCCCATCATATCCATCCCATCATATCCATCATATCATATCCATACCATCACACCCATACCATCATATCCATCATATCATATCCATCCCATCATATCCATCCCATCATATCCATCATATCATATCCATACCATCATATCCATCATATCATATCCATACCATCATATCCATACCATCATATCCATCCCATCATATCCATCATATCATATCCATCATATCATATCCATCCCATCATATCCATCCCATCATATCCATCATATCATATCCATCATATCATATCCATCCCATCATATCCATCCCATCATATCCATACCATCATATCCATCCCATCATATCCATACCATCATATCCATCATATCATATCCATACCATCACACCCATACCATCATATCCATCATATCATATCCATCCCATCATATCCATACCATCAGACCCATCCCATCATATCCATCATATCATATCCATACCATCATATCCATCATATCATATCCATCCCATCATATCCATACCATCACACCCATACCATCATATCCATCATATCATATCCATCATATCATATCCATCCCATCATATCCATCCCATCATATCCATCATATCCATCATCATCATACCATCACACCCATACCATCATATCCATCATATCTATATCCATCCTCAATCATATCCATCCCATCATATCCATCATATCATATCCATACCATCATATCCATCATATCATATCTCATACCATCATATCCATACCATCATATCCATCCCATCATATCCATCATATCATATCCATCATATCATATCCATCCCATCATATCCATCCCATCATATCCATCATATCATATCCATCATATCATATCCATCCCATCATATCCATCCCATCATATCCATCATATCATATCCATCCCATCATATCCATCCCATCATATCCATCATATCATATCCATCCCATCATATCCATCATATCATATCCATACCATCACACCCATCCCATCATATCCACCCCATCATATCCATCATATCCATACCATCATATCCATACCATCATATCCATCACATCATATCCATCACATCATATCCCATCATATCCATCCCATCATATCCATACCATCATATCCATCATATCATATCCATCATATCATATCCATCACATCATATCCATCATATCATATCCATACCATCATATCCATCCCATCATATCCCATCATATCCATACCATCATATCCATCCCATCATATCCATACCATCATATCCATCACATCATATCCATACCATCATATCCATCACATCATATCCATACCATCATATCCATCATATCATATCCATACCATCATATCCATCCCATCATATCCATACCATCATATCCATCACATCATATCCATACCATCATATCCATCATATCATATCCATCCCATCATATCCATACCATCATATCCATCACATCATATCCATACCATCATATCCATACCATCATATCCATCACATCATATCCATCACATCATATCCATCATATCATATCCATCCCATCATATCCATACCATCATATCCATCACATCATATCCATCACATCATATCCATCATATCATATCCATACCATCATATCCCATCATATCCATCCCATCATATCCATACCATCATATCCATCCCATCATATTTGTACCATCATATCCATCCCATCATATGCCATTACCATCATATCCATGTACCATCATATATATATCATATACATAACATATTAATATATCATATCAATCAAATCCATAATGAACTTACACATATAATCCATCATATTCAATCCCATCATTATTCCATCACATCATATCCATACCATCTATCATCCATCATTAATCATATCCATCCCATCATATCCATATATCCATCATAATCATCATCACATCGATATCCATTACCATCAAATAATCACATCATATCAATATCCAATCCCATCATATCCATAATCTATAATATCCATCATATACATGAAATCATCCAATACCATCATATCCATCCATCATAGTCACATCCACATCATAGTCCATACCATCATATCCATCACAATCATATCCATACCATCATATCCAATCAATCCATATCATCATCAATCATATCCATACCATCATATCCATCAATATCATATCCATACCATCAATCCATACTCATCATATCCATCAATCATATCCATCACATCATATCCATCATATCATATCCATCCCATCATATCCATACCATCATATCCATCACATCATATCCATCACATCATATCCATCATATCATATCCATACCATCATATCCCATCATATCCATCCCATCATATCCATACCATCATATCCATCCCATCATATCCGTACCATCATATCCATCCCATCATATCCATACCATCATATCCATACCATCATATCCATCATATCATATCCATACCATCACACCCATACCATCATATCCATCCCATCATATCCATACCATCATATCCATCCCATCATATCCATACCATCATATCCATCACATCATATCCATACCATCATATCCATCATATCATATCCATACCATCATATCCCATCATATCATATCCATCACATCATATCCATACCATCATATCCATCATATCATATCCATCCCATCATATCCATACCATCATATCCATCACATCATATCCATACCATCATATCCATCACATCATATCCATACCATCATATCCATCATATCATATCCATCCCATCATATCCATACCATCATATCCATCACATCATATCCATACCATCATATCCATACCATCATATCCATCCCATCATATCCATACCATCATATCCATCCCATCATATCCATACCATCATATCCATCACATCATATCCATCACATCATATCCATACCATCATATCCATCATATCATATCCATACCATCATATCCATACCATCATATCCATCACATCATATCCATCACATCATATCCATCATATCATATCCATCCCATCATATCCATACCATCATATCCATCACATCATATCCATCATCATCATATCCATCATATCAATATCATCATACCATCATATCCCATCATATCCATCATTCACATCATATCCATACCATCATATCCATCCCATCATATCCATACCATCATATCCATCCCATCATATCCATACCATCATATCATCATATCATATCATATCCATCATAATCATATCCATACCATCATACCCATACCATCATATCCATCCCATCATATCCATACCATCATACATCCATCATATCCATACCATCATATCCATCATATCATATCCATACCATCATATCCCATCATATCATATCCATCACATCATATCCATACCATCATATCCATCATATCATATCCATCCCATCATATCCATACCATCATATCCATCACATCATATCCATACCATCATATCCATACCATCATATCCATCCCATCATATCCATACCATCATATCCATCCCATCATATCCATACCATCATATCCATCCCATCATATCCGTACCATCATATCCATCCCATCATATCCATACCATCATATCCATACCATCATATCCATACCATCATATCAGTCAATCATATCCATACACATCATATCCACATACCATCATATCCATCCCATCATATCCATACCATCATATCCATCCCATCATATCCATCCATCATATCCCCATCATATCCATCATTCCATCATCATATCCACCCATCATATCCATCCCATCATATCCATCCATCATATCATCATATCCACATATATCCACCATCATATCCATCCCATCATATCCCATCACCATACCATCATATCCATACCATCATATCATCCATCATATCCCATCATATCCACCCATCATATCCATACATCATATCCATCATATCCATACCATCATATCCATCCATCATATCCATCATATCATATCCATTACCATCATATCCATACCAACTCATATCATCAACATCATTCCATAATACCATCATATCAATCCCATCAGATATCACATATCAACCATCATATCCATCATCATACTCCATATCATACTCATATCCATACCATCATATCCCATCATATCCATACCATCATATCCATCCATCAATCCCATATCCATCCCATCATATCCATCCATCATATCATCATATCCATACCATCATATCCCATCATCATCCCATATCCATCCATCATATCCATACCATCATATCCCTCATCATCCATCATATCCCATATCCATCACATCATATCCATCCATCATATCCATCCATCATATCACAATCCATCATCATATCCATCACATCATATCCATACCATCATATCCATACCATCATATCCCATCATATCCATCCCATCATATCCATACCATCATATCCCATCATATCCATCACATCATATCCATCACATCATATCCATCCCATCATATCCATCCCATCATATCCATACCATCATATCCATACCATCATATCCCATCATATCCATCCCATCATATCCATCCCATCATATCCATACCATCATATCCATACCATCATATCCATACCATCATATCCATACCATCATATCCATACCATCATATCCCATCATATCCATCCCATCATATCCATACCATCATATCCATACCATCATATCCATCCCATCATATCCATACCATCATATCCATACCATCATATCCCATCATATCCATCATATCCATACCATCATATCCATCCCATCATATCCATACCATCATATCCATACCATCATATCCATCCCATCATATCCATACCATCATATCCCATCATATCCATCCCATCATATCCATCCCATCATATCCCATCATATCCATCCCATCATATCCATCCCATCATATCCATACCATCATATCCATCCCATCATATCCATACCATCATATCCCATCATATCCATCCCATCATATCCATCCCATCATATCCCATCATATCCATCCCATCATATCCATCCATCAATCCATCCATCATAAAAAAAAAAAAAAAAAAAAAAAAAAAAAAAAAAAAAAAAAAAAAAAACCCCCCCCCCCCCCCCCCCCCCCCCCCCCCCCCCCCCCCCCCCCCCATAATCATACCATCATATCAATCCATACATTCCATACCATCATATCCATCACATCATACTCCATACCATCATATCCATCACCATCATATCCATCCCATCATATCCATCACATCCATCATCATCATCATACCATACCATCATATCCATCCCATCATATCCATCATATCATATCCATACCATTCCATCCCATATCCATCATCACCCATACATCATATCCATCCCATCATATCCCATCCCATTATCCATCATCCATACCATCATATCCATACCATCATATCCATCATCATATCCATCCCATCATATCCATACCATCATATCCATCATCATATCCATCATATATCCATACCATCATATCCATACCATCATATCCCATCATATCCATACCATCATATCCATCCCATCATATCCATCATCATATCCATCATCATATCCATCCATCACATCCATCATATCCATCCATCATATCCATACCATCATATCCCATCATATCCATACATCATATCCATCCATCAATCATCCCATCATATCCACCATCATATCCATCCCATCCCATCATCCATCCCATCATATCCATCATCATATCCATCATCATATCCATCATATCCATCCATCATATCCATCCATCATATCCATCCCATCATATCCATCATATCATCCATCAACCCATCATATCCATCCCATCATATCCATCCATCATATCCATCCCATCATATCCATCCCATCATATCCATCCATCATATCCATCATATCATCCCATCATATCCATCCCATCATATCCCATCATATCCACCATCATATCCATCCCATCATATCCATCATCATATCCATCCCATCATATCCCATCATATCCATCCCATCATATCCCATCATATCCATCCATCATATCCATCCCATCATATCCATCCATCATATCCATCCCATCATATCCATACCATCATATCCCATCATATCATCATCATACATCATATCCATCCATAATCATATCCATCTCATATCCATCAATCATATCCATACCATCATATCCATCCCATCATATCCACATATCATATCCATACCATCATATCCATACCATCTATATCCATCATATCCATACCATCATATCCATCTATCATATCCATACCATCAATCCATCCCATCATATCCATCAATCATATCCATACCATCATATCTCATACCAATCATATCCATCATCATATCCATACCATCATATCCATACCATCATATCC
The DNA here is from genome assembly GCA_029853015.1 of Chelidonichthys spinosus. NCBI lineage: Eukaryota > Metazoa > Chordata > Actinopteri > Perciformes > Triglidae > Chelidonichthys > Chelidonichthys spinosus. The sequence continues at coordinate 1,769,510 of CM056836.1, read as the reverse complement.
AACCATCATATCCCATCATATCCATCACATTCCAATATCAATCCATCATATCCATACCATCATATCCATCCCATCATATCCATCATATCATATCCATACCATCATATCCATACCATCATATCCCATCATATCCATACCATCATATCCCATCTTATCATATCCATACCATCATATCCATCCCATCATATCCATCATATCATATCCATACCATCATATCCATACCATCATATCCATCATATCATATCCATACCATCATATCCATACCATCATATCCATACCATCATATCCCATCATGTCCATACCATCATATCCATCATATCATATCCATACCATCATATCCATCCCATCATATCCATCATATCATATCCATACCATCATATCCATACCATCATATCCATCATATCATATCCATACCATCATATCCATCCCATCATATCCATACCATCATATCCATACCATCATATCCCATCATGTCCATACCATCATATCCATACCATCATATCCATACCATCATATCCCATCATATCCATACCATCATATCCATCACATCATATCCATCCCATCATATCCATACCATCATATCCATACCATCATATCCCATCATATCCATCCCATCATATCCATCATATCATATCCATCCCATCATATCCACCCCATCATATCCATCCCATCATATCCCATCATATCCATCCCATCATATCCATCCCATCATATCCCATCATATCTATTCCATCATATCCATCCCATCATATCCATCCCATCATATCCATCCCATCATATCCATCATATCCATCCCATCATATCCATCCCATCATATCCATCCCATCATATCCCATCATATCCATCCCATCATATCCATCCCATCATATCCATCCCATCATATCCATCCCATCATATCCATACCATCATATCCATCATATCATATCCATACCATCATATCCATACCATCATATCCCATCATATCCATCCCATCATATCCATCATATCATATCCATACCATCATATCCATCCCATCATATCCATCCCATCATATCCATCCCATCATATCCATACCATCATATCCATCATATCATATCCATACCATCATATCCATCATATCATATCCATACCATCATATCCATCATATCATATCCATCATATCATATCCATACCATCATATCCATCCCATCCCATCATCCTGGTAACATTTAAAGTTTCTACGTAGCTTTTAAAGCCCTCATTGTTTTCAGTCAGAAAAAAAAGAAAGGAGGCTGAAAGGAGCTAAAAAAGCTGGGTGATAATTCTCTGTGAGTTTAGATGTTTTCCCTTTTTAGCTTTCATTGTAAATGGTAAATGGCCTCATTTATATAGCGCTTTTGTCCAAAGCGCTTTACAGTAATGACTGACATTCACCCATTCACTCACACATTCATACACACATTCGCACACCGACGGCGGAGTCAACCACGCAGGGCGACAGCCAGCTCGTCAGGAGCAATTGGGGTGAGGTGTCTTGCTCAGGGACACCAGGCACTCAGCTAGGAGGAGCCGGGGATCGAACTGGCAATCCTGCGGTTACTAGCCAACCCGCTCTACCTCCTGAGCTAAACCTCCCCATTGTGATTTTTAAAATGTGTCCTATGATGGTCCTGGTACCGTTTAAAGTTTCTACGTAGCTTTTTAAAACCCTCGTTGATCGTGATCAGAAACAAAACATGTCTTCAATTCAAAATGATCCGTTTTTTCCAAAAGTCTTAATGGGTCTGATCTGAGAAGGGGTTTTCTTTCTTCCCTGTTCTAAGGATTAAGGTGGTCGAGCTGCCTGCTGTAACTATTAACATGGCTGCCGCTGCCCTTGCATCATCGGATCTCATCGAGAGAAAGTGCCGACAGAGAGAGAGAGAGAGATGGGGGGGCTTTTGAAGAATAGTTGCCAGGGAAACACAGCCTCTCATTCTCATGGCAACCCACAGTCGGGTACCGTTGGCGTTGCAGGTGGATGGACGGACTGCACTAATCTCCACCCAAGGCATTGATCCTCCGACTTGCAGAGGTTGTAAACGAAACCGTCCAATCACGTGTCCTTTTACCTTAAATAGCATTTTTATTTTGTCATGTTTGTTCCCCTTTAAGGTAAATTGCCTTAATGCGTATTGATCTCTCCTTTCAGTGAAAGGGCAAAGGTCAAGAACTGGACAGGATGCTGAGGTCGAGAGGTGAAGACTTGAACTGAGACGTCAAACGTGTGTGTGTGTGTGTGTGTGGTGGACATGGTGACGGTAAGCTACATCTTTCTTTGTCTGTTAAAGTCTTCTGTTCCTTTAAAAAGGAAGTATAATCCAGCCACAGACAAGTAGCTGTTTAAGGTGCGGTTGTATTATTAATGAAAGGCTGCTGTTTGGCGTAAATATTAATGGATCTTTCAGATCAAATTGAGAGCAGACGTATAATTTTACTTCCTGACTGCACCGTCTGATGGATTACTGTTTTCAATTCTGTTAATTGAGTTGAGTGCTTTAGTTTGCCATTAGAGCGTCCTGCCACCTGTTTGCTTCCTCAGCATTCAACACGCTTCCACGTCGCTGCACTCTAAACAAACACTTTATCAATTATCAATAATATAATGATGAAATGACTCGCCAAACTAAGGTGTCTCAGTTAGAGGCCGCTCATCCTTTGATGCACCTTCGAACAGTCTCTATTTTATTTTTTTTATTTTATTATCAGTCCTAATCAAACATATACTGATAGAAAACAATGTGATTTGAATTGTATGGACATTACCAGGTCTATTTCAGGCCACGTTGCTTACAAGAGCCTAAAAATATGTGAAATAAACTATGGAACATCAGGCATAAATCTTCAACAAGATGCAAAAGGATAAAATATGCTAGAAACTGTGAAATGGCTGGGGGTCAAACAAACACGGGACTTTCATCCAGGAAATCACCGCCTGGGTCTCGTGTGAAAGTCACATGACTTGTTTGTGATTCAGCCATGCTTCTTTCCTAAGTGTTCATGGCTCCAAAATCAGCTGATCCGAGGTCTGCTGGCTCTAAAGGCCGTAGCATACGATTCATTCACATCCATACGTTGACTACGACGGCGTGTTCAGGGCACTGGAGGAAGAGAGAGGGAGGCAATATTCAGAGAAAAAAAGTCGCAAATTTGCGAGTTTATTACGATGCTAACAACCAGCATTTATGCTAGCTAACGTCCCGTGAATGTACATATTTATATTTCTAATGAATCCAACGTGTGACATCACCTCGTTAAGGTCCTTAGGGTGATGATGTTGATGCTTATTGTTGCTTTTATTCATATGAGGACAAACTGTCATGTTGTGGGTGTTTATTGATCGGTGGTGGTTCGGCTAACATGCTAGCGGTAGCTTTCCCTTGTTGTCATAGCAACAGCAAACATCCGGTGTTGGCGGAACCAAGCAACTTGTTTATATCAGCTATATATATTTATAAAGTAGCAAATTTGGGACTTTTTTTCTCTGAATATCGCCCCCTCTCTCTGCTCCGTTTTTTTTGTTTTTTTCTACAGTGACCCTGATACGCCGTCGTAGTTCACGTATTTGTCTGTTTTTTTAATTACTTTTAAACACAGTGTTGATATCCGATACGTCCGTTCGAGGCATTTCAAGTCAAATCCTAATCAGATTCCTGGAGGACTGAGATCTCGGTGCTGCAGCTCGATAAGCTGTCCCGGCTGATCAAAGATCAGACTGTACTCTCAGACGGCCTTCTAGAGGGAGAGATGTGGAGAGAGAGCGAGCAAGAGATCACCGAGTCATGGTGAGAGTCAGCGGTGTTCATGTTACTTCTGCCCACTGGTTATCCCCCCCCTTTGACCACTTCCTCTGTTCCTGCCTCTTTAACATCCTCTCCTCTTTGTCCAGTCGGCCTGAAGGTGGAGACGATGATTCAGCAACACGACGGGGGAAGAGGAGGATGGATGTGAACTCTACACGCACCCACCTCAGTTTATCCTCGTGTTCTGTTTGAGTTATATAATTTATATAATGGACGCTGGGACAGGTGGGAAGGATTAATGGGAGGAGATGAGGAAGGAGAAGAGGAAAGGAGAAGACAGGAAAGGAAAGGAGAGGAGAGGAAAGGAATGAAAAGGAGAGGAACAGAAAGGAGAGGAGAGGCAAGGAGAGGAGAAAAGGAAAAGAAAGGAGAGGAAAGGAGAGGACAGAAAAGCCACGGAAAGGAGAGGAGAAGAGAGGAAAGGAGAAGAGAAAAGGAGAGGGGAGGAGAGGAGAGACCACACAAAAGAAAAGGAAATAAAAGGCGATAAACAGAAAATTAAAGGGTGAGAGGGGAGGAAAGGAGAAGACAGGAAAAGGAAGGAGAGGAAAGGAGGGGATAAGGCACAAAATGAAAAGGGGTGGATGAAGGAAGGAGGAGAGAGGAAAGGAAATGAGAAGACGACAGGACGAGAGAGCAGAGGAGTGCTGAAGTGTCAAACCCAGCTCGACCATCGCTGAAGATCGACTGGCGATGGAACGCTACAGCCAATCGGCCTCAGGCCTACACACACACACACACACACTCTCACACACACTCTCACACACACACACACACACACACTCTCACACACACTCTCACACACACACACACACTCTCACACACACACACACTCTCACACACACACACACACACACACTCTCACACACACACACACTCTCACACACACAAACACACACACACACACTCTCACACACACACACACTCTCACACACACACACACACACACACTCTCACACACACACACACGTTTACAGATACTGCCGTCCCTCACTGAGGTGATGAGGAGCAACGAGAATAAAAGGGGAGGAAGAGGCTGAGCGTGGGAGCGAAGGATGGAGCGAAAGAGAGATGGAAGGAGGAGATTCTTCGACATCACCCCTCCCCCGTCTCACACACACACACACACACACACACACACACACACACACTGGCCGAGTCCAGAGCAGCGACGGAGCTTCGTGAAAGGGCGATTGCAAATGAGCTTTGTGATTTTGTGCTGTGAGGCTGACAAAGAGAGAAAGGGGAGGATCGAGTGAGAGACAGCGAATGTGTCAGAGAGAGAGAGAGAGATTTTTATTCGTTTTCCTTCAGTTGAAATTATAATAAACTGGGGCAGCAATTTGAGAGATTTGAAGGCTTATTTCCTCCGAGAAGGATAAAAAGCTCTAATGTGGTGTATTTATTTATGTGGTTATTCACTCACATCCATCAACGTCAAACATGCGAGATTATTTATAGTAATACAATTCAGTTTGAATGTTTGAAGATATATATATATATATATTCTACAATTTTACTCTTTTTTTTTTTAACCACGGATAAAAACATTTTTTTTAATTGTAGTTCTCAGAACAGTTTCCTGTCTGCTGTTTGCTGCTATCAAAGGCAGCGTGTGTGTGTGTGTGTGTGTGTGTGTGTGTGTGTGTGTGTCCTTCCCTGACCCCACTGATCTGTCTGACCTTGTAGTTCTGTTAGCTGTTAGCCAATCTCGACTCCGGGTGATGCACTCAGCTGTTGTGATTGCTAGCGTACCGGTTAAGAGTCGTGAGCGAGGAGTTAAGCAGGTCGTCAACGGCAACAAGGCAATAAAAGGGGAGAAAACAAATATGATGAAGTACGCTGCAGCAGAATGTGATATCAGCCGTGGACGGACGCAGAGATGCACGGTCACTCACAGTCACGCGTCTGATCCCATCATCCTCCTGGCAGAGATGACTAACACCTGTGTGTGTGTGTGTGTGTGTGTGTGTGTGTGTGTGTGTGTGACTCCTATAAAACGGCCCATGAAGGCAGTTTGAACTGAACTCCCTGGCGTCTCGTCCTCATTCTCCTTCAACTCTCCTTCACTCGTTCAGTCCATTCATTGTCTGTCTGCACGTCTGTCTGCATGTCTGTCTGCACGTCTGTCTGCATGTCTGTCTGCATGTCTGTCTGCACGTCTGTCTGCACGTCTGTCTGCATGTCTGTCTGTACGTCTGTCTGCACGTCTGTCTGCATGTCTGTCTGCATGTCTGTCTGCACGTCTGTCTGCATGTCTGTCTGCATGTCTGTCTGCACGTCATCTCTTCTTTAACAGGATTATGTTTGTGTAGAAGTCAGAGATCTAAATTCCCTCTCTGTCCCTGCAGATGTCTCAGTATTGCACTATTTCTTTTCTTTTTCTTTTTTTTTACCTTTATTGGACACTCGCTGAACGTCCCGGCACAGAGAGAGAAGAGTATGACATGCGACAGCCAGGATGAATGCCACGATACTTCCAAATCCTGAGCTTTTTAAGTCTCTAAGCCTCCCAAATGTCCACTATTCTGTCACAATGGGAAAAGATAATAGCACAAAAATAGACAAGCCGTTTAACAGTTTAAATAGACCTCTAAAAACCGTTTGTGTCCGGTAACTAATGAAAGGAGAAAGAAGAACAACTGAGCCAATCAGAGCTTTGAAGCTGAGAGTAGAGGAATAGTGATGTCATCTTCCTGCGCCAGAAAACAAACAAGAAAGACAGAAAGCAGCAAAAATCGGTAGAAAACGAAAAGTCTGCTGCTTTTTAGTGAAGTACAGTAAAACGGAGTATTTATCCTGCATTCTGCACGACGCAGAGAGGGAATCTATGGATGAATGCCGTGACCTCTGACCCCGGCATGATCTATATAAAGCGCGTCCTTGACGGCGGCGATGCAGCGCTGCATGGCGGAGGACGTTACGCTGATCCCGCCGGGAGCGACGGCAGCAGCAGACGTAGAAAACGAGCGGCGACGGAATAATTCACGGAACGGAACGTGAGCGAGCTGAAGCGGAATTTAGAGACGTTTTCTTCCCCGGCGTGAAAGTTCTTTCTGTCCAGTGATTTCTTTTTTTCTTTGTGTGTGTGTGTGTGTGTGTGTGTGTGTGTGTGTGTGTCGTCTCACAAGCCTGATCAAACACTGGACACGAACACGGTTGCCAGCACTCCAGTTGGGCCGATCTGGCAGACACACACACACACACACACACACATAAACACACACAGATGATTCCAGAATGAGAATCTGCTGTTCAGGTTGCCCCCCTCCCTCCTCGGTTACGGTTGCTATGCTTGTGAAACGACGACCTCGTAGTAAGTTCAGTGTGATAAGGGAACATTTTAAAGATCAGACTGTATTTTCACACTTGGACGAGCAACGTAGATTTGCTTTATTGGCAGATAATAAAATAAAACTCTTACTTTTAACTTGAGACTTGGAAAGTCTTTGAGGACGGAGGCTGATGTTTGGCATCAACGCGATGCTCTCCAGTAACGTCATGGGAGCTGCAGTGTCAAATCCAAGGAAGAGCATGGCGGAGCTAACGGCTAAAGTTAGCCTCATCTCAGTGGACTATCATTCCCGCTGTGCCTGGTTACGGTTGCTAAGCTACGATTGAAGAATGGGCGTTGGAGATGACGTTTAGTTGCGTTTCTGACCTCCTCGGCAGCGAACCAGCCGGGTGACGTTACCCAGTAGAAGTTCATCAAAGATAGCGTCGCTTCACTTATTACAAACGCCGTCTCATTTCCTGTCGTCGCTAAATCGGCTTCAGCTTCCCCCTTGAATTTGGGCTTATTGATCTTTAAGTATGACCGGAGGGCGGGCAGCTTTTCACTGCTCATTGATTGATTGATTGATTAGTGGACAGCAGCTGATCTGATCAACGGACAAACAGACCACGATGCCGTAGGAAGTCCTCAGAGAGCAGATATCTGAAGTAATCTGATTACATCCAGAAATTCACCGTCCCACTGAGAGAGTTTGACAAGTCATGTCTGGTCAGAAGTGGACTCGCTGTCTCCGATAACATCACACATCTCAGAGAGTTTCAGCTCGACCTGGTAACCGTGACGACAGCAGGGCTCAATGCCACTTTATACTCGTTTCCACAAGCGCCGTCCGACATCCACAGTTAGGTAGAGTTATCCGATCTTGGCTCCTTTGTCATTCTGTGAATCTGTTCGATAAAAAACAAGCGGGATGGAGTTTGTTGCCAACATTAGATCCATGTTCCTCTTTGTTTCCAAAACCTGCTGACACTCTTAAAGGAACAGTGCAACATCTTGGCAAAGAGTAAATACGGAGTTACATCCAGCAGCTGATTAGCTTAGCTTAGCATAAAGGCAGGAAGCGAGGGGGGGGCAGCCAACCTGGCTAGTATAAATCTGCCTACCAGCAGTTTGAAGGCTAATATATAATATATACTGGGATTTTATTATTCCACACAAAAGTGTAAAAGTCTTCTAGACACCTTGAGGTTGCCTTGGCAACCAGCCAAGGCTTCAGGAAGTTAGCGTTCCTGGCCAAGAACAAAGAACAAACAGCAGATGAAACAAAAGTAAAAAATAACGTTCGAGGTGCTGCTAGGTGGTGTTTGTCTTTGGACGGAGCTAGGCTAGCTGTTTCCCCCCGTTTCCAGTCTTTATGCTAAGCTAATTGAAGCCTTATATTTAACTGACGGCCATTCAAGCATCAATTTATTCGTTATATCGTTGGATAGTTTGTAGTCCCATTAGATAAGAAAATGATCTACACAGAAGCCAGGTCATACTCTACGAGATACCACGAGAGCCGTCTTGATCTTTTCACGTAACTCTCGGCCCAAATTCTCTTTTGTCTGCAGCTCTCTGACAGTCATACGTCCCAAGTTCACCTCTTAGATCTAACCTTCCTCACCACCTTTAACAGGATCATCTCTGCTCCGTCGCCGTAATCCCTGATACTGGTTTAAAACCGACAAGATTACCGAGCGGAGACGGAGAATGATCTTAACCCCCGCGGGGCGACTGTACGATGCTAGCGTGAGAGATCGGATCCTCCTGAAGCTGAAAACAAAAAGGATCTACCGCCAAGATGAAAGCTCAAGTGACATATGTTTGAATGACAGATGTTGCCGTGGGGACAGACGGGTCGGCCCACTCAACGGGATTACGGGTGTTTAGATTAAAGGTGGATTTCCGTTGGGGGGTAAATTGGAACATATGGATTGAACCCAACATGGTTGTCTATCCACTTGTTTCTGGCGTTGTTACGTTTCACTGTAAGTCTGCTCAGCCTTTCTAAGTAAAAACAAACAAAAGAGCAATAATCCTCTATTGAATCATACGGGATGGTTTTATAAAGCATCGTGGCATGGTCAGAACTGGGAATTTAAAATCCTTAAACATTAAACTATGAAGGTAGCAGCAAATATTCTTTTGTCTTGATTTGATTTTTATAAATTTTTTTGGAATACAATACAATATTTACAAATATGAAAAAGACAATAAAAATAAATCAATAAAATGTTCAAGTTCGAGGAGACAGGAGGAAGCTTAGCTTATCATGTCCAGACCCTTCTTTACATTATCAGGAAGAATTTTCATAAATGAATAAATGAATGAGTAGCTGCACACGTTTCCCTGTCAACGACTCCACGAGGGTTCACGCCGCGACCTCCATGCGTATGGTACGGCGAATGATGAGGTCATCACGCATCATTACACCCGACATGTTGAGGGTTTGTTTATTCGAAAAAACCAAACATTTACCATCCCTTCTGTTTGTTCCTCACCGTTGTAGCCTCACATAGCCCGTCCTCTATTCCCTCAACATGCAATCACACACACACACACACACACACACACACATGCAGCACCTGATATGGAGGGAAGGTAAATGGCGAGACACACTAAATCCTCCTCCAGGAAGTGACAGGATGTACCGAGGTGATGAAGGAAATATTGGAAAAAAAAGCGGAGCCAAGAGATGGATAGAGGGAGAGTGCATGACAGACAGACAGACAGTCAGGGAGACAGACAGACAGACAGGGAGACAGGGTGTGAGACAAAGAGTGCGAGAGGAGGAAATGCAGACGAGCATGTTTCTATGGGCGCTCAGGAAAGGTTTGGGATGAGGGAATCTTGCATCATCACGGCGGGCCAATCAGACGGCTTGGTTAAAATGTTCAAAGGGAGTGTCCTAGCAACAGCAGAGTAAATACCATCGCAGCCGCCGTTCCATTTTAGACCAGAAAAAAAGAATCCTACACACACACACACACACACACACAGGTTAGTGGTTTCAGTGCATTCGTTGTTTATTCAAACAATGGGTTTAAATCTGCATAATTTCATTCATTCATCTGAATCTATATACCACTCTATCAGACCATTTTTATCTGGGAATATATGATCTCGTACAAAAAGAGAGGATATGTTTTATGATATTGAGTCATACTGACGCCGCAACGTGACCTTCCAGACCAAATACTGTGTGGTGTGTGTGTGTGTGTGTGTGTGTGTGTGTGTGTCATTAAAGTCAACATGACAGTAAATCATGGTTTAATCTACCAGTATGGATTATAACAGTAGATTACAGAGGGATAAACGGAGAGCAGATCATTCAATTACACCCCCCCACCCCCCAAACACCCACAGTACTTCATGCTTACTATATATCCACACACACACACACACACACACACACACACACACACAAAGAAGCCCTGCAGAGTCACCCTATACATCCCGTTTTACCTCCACTGGCAAATTTGTCACATTTGAAAGGAAGGAAAGTCTCCTGAAAGTCTTATCCCCTCATTCATTTATCCCTCCATTCAGTTTTCCCTCCCTCCCTCCCTCCCTCCCTCCTCCCTGTTTTCTACTCTAGTCACATGCACCCACCCCTTCTGATCAGCGCTGCAATCTGGGGCTATTGTTTTTAGCCGGCTGTATGCAAAGATGGCACCTCAAACGCCGCCTACCTCGCCGTGTTAACATCCAACGCTATTCCTGGTATGGTTGATGGAGGAGGCAAGGAGACGAGGAGGCAAGGAGGCGAGCTCTATGTGCAATTCTTTAACCCACATTGCCCCCCCCCCCCCTCGCGGTGCATCATGTCCTCTAACAAATCCATCATCTATCAGTGAAAACATGCACGCATTAAAAGCATATGATGGATTCCTGCTAACACACAGAGGGAATATGGATCTGTGTGTGTGTGTGTGTGTGTGTGTGTGTGTGTGTGTGAGACTCTGGCTAAGCACTGCAGTGAAAGAGGACAAGCCCCACGGGTTGGATGTAGCCAGACTCAGCAGCCTCCCAGCCCTCCAGGATCCAGACCCACGCTAGTCCGCATCCAGTCCTCTTTGCCCCTGGAGCACTACGGCACCATCCCTCAGCTAAACCCCCCGAACCCCCTCCCCACTCTGAAAACCAGTCAGCCTCCAAGTCCAGAGTCTGACCCACATCCATCCTCATGCAGCCCTCCTTCCCCATTTTTGTTCTATCACAGCTAACCGGATGGTGAGGGATGTAAAAATGAAGATGAAGAGGAGGGAGGGATGAAGAGAGGCTTACCGGCTGGGTGTGCGGGAGGAGAGGATGATGCCTCTGCTTCTTCCTTCCTTCTCTCTGGACCGAAGGAGGTGAAACACGGATGGATGGATGGATGCGGAGGGAGGAGGGGGACAAAAGAGGGAGCACCAACCCCAAAAAAAGAGAGAGAAAAATGGAAGATGCCAGCCGCCGGTGGCTTTCGGTGGAGGAAGGAGGAAACCAGGAGAAACCAGGAGAAACAGGAGACGGAAACAGAAAACCAGCGGAGTAAAGGAGTCCTTGTGTGATTGTTTCCTCTTTATCCTGCTGAGCCAGAGGGCTGTGGATTCACCTAAACACTGAGCACACGCACCGCTCACGCCAGCCCTCCCTCCCTCTCTCTCTAGCTCTCTCTCTCTCTCTCTCTCTCTCTGTCTCTCTCTCTCCCTCCCTCCCTCTCCCTCTCTGCACTAAAGACAGCAGCTGTTGGTCTATGAGAAATAGAACGCCATGTCCCCCCCTCCCTCCCTCCCTCCTCCTACATCTCGCTCACAAAGACCCCCACCACACACACACACACACACACACACACACACAAGCCTGTCCTCACAACACCCCCTCCCCCTTTGACTAACATCCACCACTAGCCTGCTGGCAATAAGAGGAGTGTGTGTGTGTGTGTGTGTGTGTGTGTGTGTGAGTGTGTGTGTATTGTGCTTGACGTAGTGACTTTTTGTGTCCGCGGCGGTGTGAAAGTGAGTGGTGGTGAGTAAGGATGTGCAGCAGGTTATTTTTGCAAACTGAGTGGGTGACTGCAGAGCATCACTCGCCCCTGTGCTGCAGAGAGAGAGAGAGAGGGGAAGGAAATTAACTTTATTTTGCGGTCAGAAGGCAGTGTGAGGCTGTTTAATGTTTTTTTACTGTCAGAGCGAAACAGAACGGCATTTTAACAAGCCGGCAATTATTTATTATTATTATAAGAACCGGTTCAGTAAAAGTATTTGGGAGTAGTGGTGTGTGTGTGTGTGTGTGTGTGTGTGTGTGTGTGTGTGTGTGTGTGGGGGCAGAGTGTCCATTGTCTGGTGGTTTTGTCCCCAGTCCAGTGCTGACCACCCGGGGGTTTCAGACATGAGAGAGAGAGGTTCATGTCTATAGAGAGAGAGAGGTTCATGTCTGAAATATATAAATATTCCAAATGTATGGCCAACAGTGTAGATCTAGCAGCCAGTAGCTAATATTAGCACCACTTAGCATAGTTGAGTGGTTTCTCACACTTTAAATCATTAAGGTTGTATATTTGTCATTAAAGTGTTTTTGTCAATGAATTGATTTGAAGCCTTAAATGTGGTGATAATAATAATAATAATAATAATAATAATAATAATAAATCCTTCTCATATCTGCTGGATGGAAATGACTCATAAATCCTGATTTTGAAACCAGGAGTGAGAAAGAAAACATACTTCAGCCGGCACGCGTCTCAAAGAAACAACTCCACGTACCAGAATGCACCTGTGTGTTTGTAGTCCGTGGCCAAAGAGGAAGGAGGAAGAAGTGTGGAAGTGGTGCTGCAGTGGTTGACACCCTCCTGTTAGAGTCTTCTGATGGTTTTAGGTTTCTGGTTTCCCACCTCAGACAGAAGACACATCTGCTGACGACGTGACCACGTCTTATATTTACATTTTACGTTTTCATTTGCTCTTTTGTAAAAAAAAAAAAAAAGAAGAGGACACTTCCAACCGCCTGAGTTCATTGATTTACTCTTTCCAAAACATTTCAATGCTAGCACGGACTCCTCCAATGACGCCTGATGACCAGATGTTCTCTCTTTGAAACCAAATAAACGGGGGGGGGGGGGGCAGGAAGTTGTTGTGCCGGTTGTCTGTGAGTAAACACATGGTGTTTGATGGCGAGGCCGTCGTATTGGTCCCTCCTTACCAACTGAACTCATGTTCACATCTCACCACACCGTGAAATTCAACTGTGTGTGCTGTTAAGGGTGTGTGTGTGTGTGTGTGTGTGTGTGCTGAGACACATGATCATCACCTGCTCTGCAGCGAAGGAGACCACAATGACTATAGAGCTGGTATCCAAGGATACCGAGGAGGAGGGTGAGGAAGATTTGCATTCTGGGAGGAAGGTCCGCCTCCCTTTAGTTGGTAAATATGAATTAATGATCGCCCAGCCAGTCATTAACCTGCTTAATTAACGCTGAAGTCTGATCATCTTCAACACTCATCCTCCTTTTCACGTCGTACTAGCTGTGAAGTTTCCCCCATATTGATTATAACATGGAAAAAACGGTCTTTTCTAAACCTGAAATATTAATACCTGAGCATTATTGCCAACCAGCACCTTTGGATTATTTAGTGTCTAATATTTTTTTTGGGTCAGTTCCATTTGCATGAATGGCAGAGGCCGTTCTCAGATCAGCTTTATAAAGGCAGGCTTTATGAATTATGAGGAGACGTAAAGTAGCATGAAGGTGAGACGCCGTCGAGGAAATCAAAGCTGAGGTCACTTTTATCGTCAAACATTTAGATTCCAGCAGTTTGATGGGATCAATTACAAGAGCAAGAAAAGAAGAATATATATAATAATAATATATGTATAAAGATCTGTAACGTGTAGAAACGTCTCTCATCTGTGAAGATCAGTCTATATTATTCGTTTTATTTGTAAATATCAGATTTCAGTTGTGGCTGCGTTGTTTCCGACTCGTGTCGTGATCCGAATATTTCCGATAAATCCAGAGTTGCAAAGTTTGAGAAAATCAAGAAAAAAGTCAAAATGAACTGAAATATACAACAGTGTATTTGGACCACTGTAGTAAAATAAATACATACGTAAGTTTTTATCTAATGAAATATTCTGCTTCAATCCATATTTGGTCAAAAAACAGTTTGATCTCCCGCTTACCAGCATACTCCAAAAGTACCAAAATATACATTATATACCCACAAAAAACTCATATTATACTATTATTAACGACAGACATCAATATATTTTTATCAATACGACGGCGTCTTCAGACCACTGTAGGAGAAAAGGAAAGGTTTTTATTCATATGAGGACAAACTGTCATCTTATGGGTGTTTCTTGATCGGGGCGGTTGGGCTAACATGCTAGCGGTAGCTTTCACTTGTTGTCATAGAAACAGCAAACATCCGGTGTTAGCAGAACCAAGCAACTTTATATATTTATAAAGAGGCAAATTTGCAAGTTTTTTTTTTTTTGTTCTTTTTTTCTAAAAAAATAATGAGGATGAAAGGGCGTCGATTTCATCACAAAAAATGTTACATTTGGCCGATGCACAAAGGTTTTTTGAAAAATGTTGTCTATGAATACCTTTTTTAATGAGCGTGACTGTCACCACCTCACACACACACACACACACACACACAAACACACACACACACACACACACACATCCACCTGCCTCTCCATGACTATTTCTGTGTCTTATTTGGAGTCATCCCTGTCTCCCCCCTCCATCCCTGTCTCCCCCCTCCATCTCTGTCTCCCCCTCTACAGTCGCCCTGGTCTCGCTGCCCCGCCAACACCCCCGCTGAGCTCACACGGTTAGTACAGTCTGCCTGTGCTCTCTCCTTATAAGGGCAAAATACATTGACAGAGGCAGAAAAAGGGGGCCGTACCACGCGGGCAGGCAGGTAGGGGGGACGGTGGCGAGATGATGGAGAGGGAGAGGAGCAGAGATTACAGGGAGGAAGATGGCCAGGGAGAGAGTGATGGTGTGATTTCAGTCTCAGAAGTTTTTTTGTTTTCAGTGTTTCATTTCTTTGCAGTGAAGGAAAAAAAAAAACCTACAAAGAAATACAAAATCAATTTGGACTGGATTTTATTATGAATATTACAATTTCTATATGCGATTTCTGATGATGGGTCTGAGACTTCCCATAATGCAATGTTGTGAGTGTGTCTTTGCATCCCCAGTGTGTCGCCCAGGGTGTGTGTAAATAAAAAAAGAAGAAAGCTTGAAATCTCCACCGATGACATCACCAGGGTTATTTTCTGGAGGTCACACTGTCAACATAATCACACAATATTGGTAACTAATACTTCTTAGTACTTCTTAAGTAGAGACTAGCGATGTTGTATAACCTGCAACGACAATAAAGACCTATATTTAATTAATATTAGATCATATTTGCATTAAATGTCAACAGTGAAAGTTGAAACAGGAACTTCTGAATGTGCAGCTTCAATTACGAAGTTCAGTGTGTGTGTGTGTCTGTGTGTGTGTGTGTGTGTGTGTGTGTGTGTGTGTGTGTGTGTGTGTGTGTGCAGGTCCTGTTGGTTCAGCTGGAGGAGCATCACACCTCCTGAGGACCGGGGCAGGTGCTAATTGGGCCTGAAGCTTCTGAATGGCGGGGTCTGCCATGAATGTGTGTGTGTGTGTGTGTTTGTGTATGTGTGTGTGTGTGTGTGTGTGTGTGTGTGTGTGTGTGTGTCTGTCTGTGTGTGTGTGTGTGTGTGTGTGCATAAACACCCCTCCTGCTGGCATCTGTCTCAGCTAAGATAGATGGAGAGAGATGCAAATAATCCATTTAGTGAGCGGTTCCGAGTCTTAAGGCAGACGCGAGGAGGGGAATCGAACCAACGTAACACCCGGCTGCTAAGTGTGTCAGCATCAACAGAAGGGGGGGGGGGGGGTAATGGAGTATTATCAGTATGAAACATCTGCTCTTAATCTTCACCAACCTGTCGGCATTCCCTCCACCCTGAAGCCCAGCGAGTCAGATCTTTAAACAGGACGCTGACGGAGATAAACTCACCATGTCGTTGGCTTTTTAAGGAATTATGAAAAGTGTTGAGAGAGAGACAGAGACACACAGAGAGAGAGAGAGAGATGAGATCTGATAGCCCTCTGTGGTGTGCTAGTTATGTAAAGAGCCTGTGATATAAGCCAGGAGGTGGAGATGAGTTTGGAGTAAAGAAAGAGATCACAGATTGACACTGTTGGAGGTTTATGTGAAATGTTGCCGTGGTTGATAGTGAGATGCAATGTAGCAACACATTTCTGTAAACGTTTTGGGCTTTTTCTTCTCAGTATTATTATTATTTATGATGTACCAGGGGAAATTAAGTCATTTGCAGGCTTCAGGGTTCCTCCAACTTCTCCAGAGTCAAATTCAAGCACTTTCCAAGCATTCCAAGGTGCATTTCCATGCTTTCCCAGCCCCTTCCAGCTGTGGTAAACTCCATCTTTGTACCAATCCAATGGTCAGTATTCAGTCTACTTATTCTGTCACTTGTTCATCACATTAAATGAGATGTTCTTGTCCTCTAAACAACCAACATGATGTTTGGAGACAGCTTTTTACAGAAGGACCACAAATGAAAGGAAAACTAATTCCACTAACAGATCCACAGAAATATAATCACCAACTATTTTCATCATCTGTTCATCATCAAAAGTCATTTTTCATAAAGAAATGTCAGGAAATGCTGTTTTCAGTCCCTCAGATATGGAGATCTTCTTTTCTCTGTTCTATCATAGATGTCATCACATACAACACACATTTATAGAGCTTTAGTATAAATCCAAGACCTTTTAAAACCTTGAAAACACCACACTAAAATTCAAGTGTTTTCAAGGATTTCCAGCACCTGTACCAACCCTGAGGTTTCCTTTAAATGCATATTTGATTGTGTGTGTGTGTGTGTGTCTATCAGTGCCAATAAGGGAAGCTGCAGCTGTGGGGGGGTTTAATTGGCGTTCACCCTTCCCTTCCCACCCTTCTACACGGACACAGTGCCGGACAAGAAGAGGAGGAGGAAGGAGGAACGGCGAGAAAAAGACAAGATGGAGGTGTGCCAGCACGTCTGGGGCTGCTGCTCCTTTTTTATTTTTGATTTCACATCTATTTAAATGCAAATCAGTTCAAAACAGATTAAGATTAAATACCTGGATTATCACTGCTTTAGGATATATATATATATACAGTATGTAAATATATATATATATATATATATATATATATATATATATACAGTATGTAAATATATATATGTATATATATATGTATATATATATATATATATATACATATATATACAGTTTATAAATATACATATATATATATATATATATACATACACACAATACTGTACTGTACTATGTTGCTGTACATCCTGTCATGTGTCCATATGCGTCTAGACTGAGTTTCCAGTAACCCTTTGTCGTCCATCCTCTCCCCCGCGGCCTGATTCACAGTAATAGGGAACAACAATGCATGATAATGTGAATTATCATGGACCAATGGAGGTGACCTTTGACCTCCGTGTGTGAGGCCAACGCACAGCGATGGTGAACACAGGCCCTGCAGGGACGCCAGACAGAGACAACCGCAGACTGTAGGTTAATGTAAGTGGACAGGACGGCCTGGGGGGGTGTCATCCCTGTCTCCCCCCTCCATCCCTGTCTCCTCCTCTATCCCTGACTCCCCCCTCCATCCCTGTCTCCTCCTCTATCCCTGTCTCCCCCTCCATCCCTGTCTCCTCCTCCATCCCTGTGTCCTCCTCTATCCCTGACTCCCCCCTCCATCCCTGTCTCCTCCTCCATCCCTGACTCCCCCCTCCATGTCTGTGTCCTCCTCTATCCCTGACTCCCCCCTCCATCCCTGTCTCCTCCTCCATCCCTGACTCCCCCCTCCATCCCTGTCTCCTCCTCCATCCCTGACTCCCCCCTCCATGTCTGTGTCCTCCTCTATCCCTGACTCCCCCCTCCATGTCTGTCTCCCCCCTCCATCCCTGTCTCCTCCTCTATCCCTGACTCCCCCCTACATGTCTGTGTCCTCCTCTATCCCTGTCTCCCCCTCCATCCCTGTCTCCTCCTCTATCCCTGACTCCCCCCTCCATGTCTGTCTCCCCCCTCCACTGGATTTGTATTTATGACATTGGCAGTGTCAACCTTCCCAAGGAATGCAGATGTATTCAGTGGTAAATAAACAATCTGTATAGTTACCCTGCCAAACATCTCTGGCTCCACCTGATGGATATTTTAGGGAAATGCACTCTCTGATGAAAACGTTATAGTATAGTTTTTTGTGTCAAATTTAATTTAAGTATTTAAGTATTAGTATAGTATGTGTAGATGAAAATATATGCTGATTTACTATTACTTTTTTCCGACATTCTAAACTATGACTTTTTTTAAACTTTTTTCCGACATTCTAAACTATGACTTTTTTCCGACATTCTAAACTATGACTTTTTTTCGAACTTTTTTCCGACATTCTAACTATGACTTTTTTTCGAACTTTTTTCCGACATTCTAACTATGACTTTTTTTCGAACTTTTTTCCGACATTCTAACTATGACTTTTTTTCAAACTTTTTTCCGACATTCTAAACTATGACTTTTTTTCAAACTTTTTTCCGACATTCTAAACTATGACTTTTTTTCAAACTTTTTTCCGACATTCTAAACTATGACTTTTTTTCAAACTTTTTTCCGACATTCTAAACTATGACTTTTTTTCAAACTTTTTTCCGACATTCTAAACTATGACTTTTTTTCAAACTTTTTTCCGACATTCTAAACTATGACTTTTTTTCAAACTTTTTTCCGACATTCTAAACTATGACTTTTTTTCAAACTTTTTTCCGACATTCTAAACTATGACTTTTTTCAACAAACATGAATAAAAACAACATTCAAGGATAAGTTGCTGTTTAATGACGGGGCAGATGCAGATGTGGCGTTCATTCACTTTATTTGTATCAATGCAAATACACACTTATAACACTTTGACAGGACCTTGTTCACAGAGGTCCAAAAAGCAGTATGTAAGTATGCATTTCTACCAACTAGACAACAGATCGCTTTACCGACGTACTAAATACATCAGAATTCTAATATAGGTTATAAATCACATAAACCATCGAAAATATATCAGGAAAACTATTACATATTAAAACAATGTTTCTAGAAATATAAACTGGTTCAGCCTGGCAATTAACAAGAACGTGTGCCGATACTTATAGAAAGGACAATGAAAGCTTTAAATAAAGGGAATGAAAAGGAACGTGTCATCAAAAGATGCAAACCTTTGGATGGACAATTAAAAAAGTCCTTTCAATTTGGGAAACACTGGCTTCTTTTTACTTCTTTGCCCAACTCCATTTGAAGAAAGACATAATCAAATACATTTTCAGAGCTCTGAGAAAACACCACCACCAAATTCAACAGCAGCTTGTTACTTTTACAATAAAGCTCAGTGGAAACATGGATCAAATGAAAACATGTACAATGGCAAAGCATAACAGTCCTGTGCTCGGCTGTGTACTGGTATGCTATGCTAATGCACAGATAACATTTGGTTAACGGCCCATGAAGAAGGAGTGCTACCTAGGTCCGTCATTGAGATGATCGAACCCGCAGAGAAGAGTTGTGGCTCCGAGTGTTAAATGCAGTGTTCTGTGTTACGATGGTGCAGATTCAGTGAAACTGTTGTTTTACCGTCAGCGGGAAGACGACGCCTTCTCTCCTGTGTGAGTTCTCAAGTGTCTCTTAAAATGATCACTCCGTTTAAATGATTTCTTACAAACTGAGCAGTTGAAAGGTTTTACTCCTGTATGACTTATCATGTGTGCCTGTAAATGATGATTCTGTGTAAACGATTTTGCACATACTGAGCAGTTGAAAGGTTTTTCTCCTGTATGAGTTTTCATGTGTACCTGTAAATATTTATTCATACTAAAAGATTTCTTACAAACTGAGCAACTGAAAGGTTTCTCTCCTGTATGAACTCTCATGTGTGCCTGTAAATTACGATTCAGTGTAAACGATTTCTTACAAACTGAGCAGTTGAAAGGTTTTTCTTCTACATGAGTTTTCATGTGTATCTTTAAAGTGCCAGGACGTGTAAAGGTGTTCTTACAAACTGAGCAACTGAAAGGTTTCTCTCCTGTATGAACTCTCATGTGTGCCTGTAAATGATCCCTCCGTGTAAAAGATTTCTTACAAACTGAGCAGTTGAAAGGTTTTTCTTCTGCATGAGTTTTCATGTGTATCTTTAAATTGCCAGGACGTGTAAAGGTGTTCTTACAAACTGAGCAGCTGAAAGGGTTTTCTCCTCTATGAGTTCCCATGTGTCTCTTCAGATTTCCACTTCTAATAAATGTTTTCCTACATCCAAATGGTTTCTTACCAGTTCTACATCCAAAATCACTGTCAGGGATTTCATCACCCTTCAAAGTCTTTAACCCTGACTGAGGATCTCTGGTCTCCTGCCAATCATCACTGTCATCAGTCTCAGGGTCAGAAGAGTCTCCAGTCTTGTCATCAGTCTCAGGGTCAGAAGAGTCTCCAGTCTTGTCATCAGTCTCAGGGTCAGAAGGGTCTCCAGTCTTGTCATCAGTATCTGCTGGTAAATGTGAATCTAAGTTCCTGGCTGGTTCTGGTCCTCCACAGTCCTCTTCATCAGCTTCCATTTCCATGTGTTCAGTTGAGCTGTTGGCTGCAGGTGAAGGCCGCCCTGAGGACTGAGGATTATTCTTCATCATCATCTTCTTCACAGGGACGAGAGTCAATGGAAACTTGATATCAGCCTCCTCAAGTCCTTGAAGCTGGTCTCCCTCCTGACTGGTCCAGAGTTCCTCCTGTTCCTCTTTAATATGCGGGGGCTTTGTCTGGCCCTCTTGGTCCAGACTGGGACCCTCTTCTTTATCCACCAACAGCTGCTGGACTTCTGCAGTAAAACAGTGAACACAGACATTTCAGTAAAACAGCTGAACAATCAGTCTCTAATTCTCATTATTGATCACATGACCTGCAATCGACACAGGAGTTGTGCTGGAAATCTTTTTATCCAGTTGGGATAGATTTCCCCAAAATCCAAGGCAGATGCAGGAACTTGGCTTGTGTCTCCTCAGGGGTGATGATGAGTTGTAGTTTTTATTCACCGGCAAACAAACTGTACAGACACTACAGTGCATGCAACATCACAGCTGCTAACACTCCGGAGGGATGAATATGATGGAATATAGATTCATCTAGCAGCAGTATATTTAGGACTGGACGATCTCTCCCCCCCCACCCCATGACTCCCACACACACTCAGGAAATTTAATCTTAATTAATTTCAGTCAAACTTAAAGGTTCTTTTTACTCCTAAGTGAGCTGTAAAGATACAACAAGGTTAGTTTCGGTTTACATATTTATTTTCTCTCTGAATTTGAACTTTACAAAAACACGTCAGAAGATCATACAACTGTATTTTTAAGGAAATTAAATGACGATAAATAATAAACTACAATCTTAATTTTGATCTTTCCTTTGAATAATTCAAACTGTTAAATTGCTGGGAAACAACCTCTAAATACATAGACCATGAAACATTCTGTACATAACCTCAGAATGAATGCAGTTAGGGTGTCTTCCTCAGCAGCTGCTTTTAACATTTTCTGATGTAATTTTTCCACTTTAATTGGCTGAAGTGCACCGCTGCAACTGTGAACAAGCTGAAGGAAGTGTCATTGAGAAGTATTACCCTGCTAATCATTACATGGTTAAATTTAAGAGACATAAACACAAACTACTCTTTCTGTGTAGACCACCCAGAATTGTATGCCAAAACTTCAGGTCGGAGAACGTGGTATTCTGTGTTTTCAAAACTCAAATTAAATGAAATAAGTACTTTATAATGAATGTAATTCGACTGGCAAAATGCCATGCTCATAAATGTGAATTCAGTAGTAAAAAAAAGTGTTGTACCTTTCGCCATGACGTCAAACCTTGTGTATCAAATAACGAAAATGCTTTGAAAACTTTCAAAGTATGATCTTCTCTAAAAAGCCTGAAATAATATAGATTTCTAATTATGGCAATGATGCTGTTCTGTACAACACTTAAGCGCAAAAGAGCTTTCAGGTGGGAAGTCGACGGTTAACCGTTAATCCGTAAAGAGACCTTTATGTTGAACTAAGTTCTGTCATATAGATGAGAAGAATATTCACGATGAACGAACCTGCTCCGTGAATCCGTACTTCCGGGAGGAAAACAGCGTCCAACAGTCTCCGCTGTCGCTCGTTCTCCTCTTTAGAACGAGAAAGTTCCTCCTCGTACTCTGCTATCGTTCCTTCAAACAGCCCAAATATCTCTTCAGCAGCCGCAGCTAGTCGCTGCTCCACCAACGCTCTCAGCATTTGGACTTTACTCATTTTCTCCACAAACTCCGTTAACAACCGTCTCCAGCTAGCATGCTAAGCTAACTAGCTTCGTATGCTACCGGGAGATGAGTCAGAGGTCAAACCTTCAGAATAAAAGGTGAAGAGTACAAAGTCCATCCAGACGGGTTTATCCAGACACACAGAGACTCTGATGGATCAGTACTGGTGAAGCTAACAGACACTTTCTCAACACCACGAAGACGCGCTGCTGGTTCTAATAACGCCAGGCGCCATGTTGCTTAAAGAGTAATACATCCGGGTCCTCTGGAACTGGGAGGTTAACCTACAAAATAAAAGTCCTTAAATGTATCAATACAATACAAAACACTTCCAGTTACTATCAGTCTTTTCCCGGTGTACCAGATGTGGGTAGGGCACGGGAAAAGAGGACTCATGGGATTGTTTTCAGCATTTATGCTCCTGCAGGAAACAAAATATAGCCACTTAATTTCCTTCTGGTCTTTTTCTGCACCTCTCTCACTCAGCAATGCAAACTACACTGTGTGATTTCATCAAAGATACATTTACTTGACAGTTAAGAAGGCGCTCGGCTCAACAATATTTACAGGAAAACATCCAAATTTTGATTTCATGACTGATCTCCTTAAAACCATGAAATATAATATATAAGAGGAAAAGCAGGGACACGTGATTTAAAGGGTAAAACAATTTATAGGGCTGGCTGACTAAACAGAGACAACAATTATTACACATCAGATACACATATACATATATATATATATATATATATATATATATATATATATATATATCAAATATATGTAGTTAAACATGTAAACCATCCAAAAATATATAATGAAAACTATTAAATCCAAAATACATAAAAAAAGTAGAAAACACTAATATAAAATACTGTCCCAAATGAGTGTTGTTAGGAATACAGGCTGGTTCTGCTCTCTCTGGTCTGGGGTTTCACCTGTTCCTTTCTATTGTGTGGGGGCTTGGGGTCCCCCTGGTCCTCTTTCTCTCCTCTATGAGTTTTCAAGTGATTCTTTAAAGTGTGTCTCACTCGAAAGGTTGTCTTACAAACTGAGCAGCTGAAAGGTTTCTCTCCTGTATGATTTTCCATGTGTCTATGTAAATGTTGCCTCCGTATAAAACATTTCTTACAAATTGAGCAGGTGTAAGGTTTGTCACCTGTATGAGTTCTCATGTGTCTCTTTAAGGTGTCGCTAATAGCAAAAGATTTCTTACAAACTGAGCAACTGAAAGGTTTTTCTCCTGTATGGGTTCTCATGTGTGTCTTTAAAGTTTGATTCTGTGCAAAAGATTTCTTACAAACTGAGCAGCTGTAAGGTTTTTCTCCTGTATGGGTTCTCATGTGTTTCTTTAAACTTTGACTCTGTGTAAAGCAGGTCTTACAAACTGAGCAGCTGAAAGGTTTTTCTCCTGTATGAGTTCTCATGTGTCTCTTTAAGGTTTCGCAAATTGCAAAAGATTTCTTACAAACTGAGCAACTGAAAGGTTTTTCTCCTGTATGAGTTCTCACGTGTTTCTGTAAACTTTGATTCCGTGTAAAAGTTTTCTTACAAACTGAGCAGCTGTAAGGTTTTTCTCCTGTACAAGTACTCACGTGTCTCTTCAGATGGCTACTATGGCCAAATGTTTTCCCACACTCAGAGAATCTTAATGCTGTCTCACCAGGAATACAGTCAGGGACTTCATCTCTCGTCTCATGCCAATCAGTACTGTTGTCAGTCTCAGGTTCATAAGAGTCTCCAGTCTTGTCATCAGTATCTGGTTGTAAATGTGAATCTGAGTCCCATGTTTCCATGTGTTCAGTTGAGCTGCAGGCTGCAGCTGAAGTCAGCCCCGAGTACTGAGGTTTCTCCTCGTATTCTTCACTCTTTACAGGGACAAGAGGCAATGGGAACTTGATATCAGCCTGCTCAAGTCCTTGAAGCTGCTCTCCCTCCTGACTGGTCCGGAGTTCCTTTTGTTCCTCCTTAATGTGTGGCGGTTCTCGGTCCTCCTGATCCAGACTGGAGCTCCAGTCCTGCTGCTCAAAGGGAACCTCTTCTCTACTCACCAACAGCTGCTGGCCGTCTGCAGGAAAACACACACATAGACGTTTTAGTAAAACAGCTGAAAAATCAGTCAACTGTACACTCCCTGTGCACAGTTACCAAACAGGAAGACTGTAAAAATAATACAATGCATCAGCAGTTATGAGGTCATCCGTGGTCACATGACAATTTTCATAGAAACTGCATACCAGACAGTCTGAACACCCAGCAACAGATCCATGGAGGATGAAACCAATCTGGTTCCCTCTAGTGATGTCACGATACCAAAACTGTGACTTTATGATACTCGGCCTAAATGTTTCGATACACTCATGGAAACGATACCATGGTAGAAATCTAGGATGTCAGAACATGGAGTTTCATATAAGTTATTGTATTTATTAAGAATGAAACTCCCACAATGCATTGCAAAAAGTAGCAGGAGCCAGGCCTGTGCAGAATAGATCGCCGGATATGTTGATGAACGAACCTGCTCTGTGAATCCGGACTTCCGGGAGGAAAACAGCGTCTAAGAGTCTCCGCTGTCGCTCGTTCTCCTCTTTAGAACGAGAAAGTTCCTCCTCGTACTCTGCTATCGTTCCTTCAAACAGCCCAAATATCTCTTCAGCAGCCGCAGCTAGTCGCTGCTCCACCAACGCTCTCAGCATTTGGACTTTACTCATTTTCTCCACAAACTCCGTTAACAACCGTCTCCAGCTAGCATGCTAAGCTAACTAGCTTCGTATGCTACCGGGAGATGAGTCAGAGGTCAAACCTTCAGAATAAAAGGTGAAGAGTACAAAGTCCATCCAGACAGGTTTATCCAGACACACAGAGACTCTGATGGATCAGTACTGGTGAAGCTAACAGACACTTTCTCAAAACCACGAAGACGCGCTGCTGGTTCTAATAACGCCGGGCGCCATGTTGCTAAATAACAAACTTCCGGTTCCTGAGGAACTTGGAGGTCAACCTACAAAATAAAAGTCCTTAAATTGATCAATAAAACACGAAATATGTTCAGTTACTATCAGTCTTTTCTGCACTTCTCTCACTCAGCAATGCAAACTACACTGTGTGATTTCATAATTTTCCTTTAATCAAAGATACATTCATTTGACAGTTCAGGAGGCGCTCAGCCCACAAAAATTGAAAGGAAAACATTTAACCTTCAATTTAACGACTGATCTCCTTAAACCCAGTAAATATAATATACAAAAGGAAAAACAGGGACACGTGGTTGAAAAGGTAGAACAATGTATAGAGCCGACTAAACAGAGACAATAAATATTACACATCAGAAGTCAAATATGTAATGGTTTCACATAAACCATCCAAAAATATCCATCCATTGTCTACCGCTTATCCTGTATTCAGGGTCACAGGCGGCTGGAGCCGATCCCAGCTATCATTGGGCGAAGGCAGGGTACACCCTGGACAGGCCGCCAGTCTATCACAGGGCCGACATGTAGAGACAAACAACCATTCACGCTCACATTCACACCTACGGGCAATTTAGAGTCACCAATTAACCTATCCCCATCCTGCATGTCTTTGGACTGTGGGAGGAAGCCGGAGAACCCGGAAAGAACCCACGCTTACACGGGGAGAACATGCAAACTCCACACAGAAGGAGCCCGAATTTGACCCCGACCCGGGAAACAAACCCAGGACCCTCTTGCTGTGAGGCGCCAGTGCTACCCACTACACCACTGTGCAGCCCCCATCCAAAAATATAATTAAAATAATTAAATATAAAAATACATAGAAAATGTAGAAACATAAAAAAAAAAAATACTGTCCAAATTAGAATTCAGGCTGGTTCAGCAGGGCAACTAACCAGAATGTTTGTTGATACATATAGAAAGGACAATGAAAACTTAAAATAAAAAGAATAAAAAGGAAAGTTGCATCAATGGATAAACTTTTGAATGTACTGTACAATCAAGTTCATGAAAATACGTATGAGAGGAAGAGTTAATGTCTGTCAATGAAGCTTTGAAAATGTCCTTTCAATTTGGGAAAAACTGGTTCCTTTTTACTTCTTTGCCAACTCAGGTTATAGAAAGACAAATTATTTATTACATTTTCAGAACTCTGAGAAAACAGTGAAACAAATTAAACAGCCGCTTGTTATCATACAACAGATAAAAGGACTTCTTGTATCTCACCACATTTCAATAAAATCATGAATATGTAACTGAGAAAATAAACCATGAGTATGCCTCAAACAGATCAATATCCGGAATATGTAATGCTTATAAAAAGTTGTTGGGGATGCAGGTATGCGCAGGTCTTGTTATAAGCCAATATCAAAAGATGATTAACATCAATGAAATGATTAATTAAAAAATTAACATCCACTCGTCTTCGCTCACCACTTATGTTCAGGTTGGCGGGGGACTGAAGTCGATCCCAGCTGACATTTGTTGATGGCAGGCGTCACCTGGACAGGCGAGCAGACATATTAACGGCCCATGAAGAGAGACCGATACCTGCAGAGTCCAGTTAGCCCGGCGATAACTTGGCTTCACTGCTCTAGTTGTTTTACTGTCAGCGGGCAGACTACACCTTCTCTCCTCTGTGAGTTTTCTGGTGTCTCTGTAAATGATGACTCAGTGTGAAAGTCTTCTTACAAAGTGAGCAGCTGTAAGGTTTCTCTCCTGTATGAGTTCTCATGTGTTTCTTCAAATCTCTACTTTCAACAAAACTTTTACCACACACTGAGCAGCTGAACGGTTTCTCTCCTGTGTGAATTCTCATGTGTATTTGTAAATTTTCACTCCGTGCAAAATAATTTTTACAAACTGAGCAGCTGAAAGGTTTCTCTCCTGTGTGAGTTCTCATGTGTTTCTGTAAACTTTGACTCAGTGTAAAAGATTTCTTACAAATTGAGCAGCGGAAAGCTTTCTCCTCTGTGTGAATTCTCATGTGTCTCTGTAAATTTTCACTCCGTGCGAAAGATTGCTTACAAACTGAGCAGCTGAAAGGTTTTTCTCCAGCATGAGTTCTCATGTGTCTCTTCAGATCTGCCCTATGAATAAATGTTTTCCTACACTCAGTGCATCTAAATGATTTCTCAGTAGAATTACATT
Organism: Chelidonichthys spinosus; assembly: GCA_029853015.1. NCBI lineage: Eukaryota > Metazoa > Chordata > Actinopteri > Perciformes > Triglidae > Chelidonichthys > Chelidonichthys spinosus. Next base: position 1,741,870 of record CM056836.1, on the reverse strand, counting down.
CAAAATCACTGTCACTGATTACATTAGCCTTTAGACCTAACCAAGGTCGTTTGGTCTTCTGCCAATCAGCACTGTCATCAGTCTCAGGATCAGAAGAGTCTCCAGTCGTGTCATCAGCATCTGGTTGTAAATATGAGTTCCTGGCTGGTTCTGGTCCTCCACAGTCCTCTTCAAAAGCTTCCGTTTCTATGTATTCAGTTGAGCTGACGGCTGCAGCTGAAAGCAGCCCTGAGGTCTGAAGCTTTTCTTCGTTTTCTTCACTCTTCACAGGGACAAAAGTCAAAGGGATCTTGCTATCAGCCTCCTCCAGTCCTTGAAGATGCTCTCCCTCCTGACTGGTCCAATGTTCCTCCTTTTCCTTTCTAATGTGTGGGGGCTCAGGATCCCCCTGGTCTTCTGTCTCTTCTCTATGAGTTCTCATGTGTCTCTTTAAAGTGTGACTCAGTACATATTTTTTCTTACAAACTGAGCAGCTGAAAGGTTTCTCTCCTGTATGAGATTGCATGTGTCTCTGTAAATGTTGTCTCCGTGTAAAAGATTTCTTACAAACGGAGCAGCTGAAAGGTCTTTCTCCTGTATGAGTTTTCATGTGTCTCTTCAGATTTCCACGGGTCCTAAATGTTTTCCTACACTCAGAGCATCTAAATGGTTTCTCAATAGAACTACATCTAAAATCATTGTCAGGGATTTCATCATTATTCAAAGCCTTTAAAGTTGACAGAGGTTCTCTGGTCTCCTGCCAATCAGCACTGTCATCAGTCTCAGGATCAGAAGAGTCTCCAGTCTTGTCATCAGTATCTGGTTGTAAATATGAACGTGAGTTCTTGGCTGGTTCTGGTCCTCCACAGTCCTCTTCATCATCTTCTGTTTCCATGTGTTCAGTTGAGCTGCAGACTGCAGCTGAAGGCAGCCCTGAGGACCGAGTCTTCTCTGCATCATCTTCTTCTTCACTCTTCATAGGGACAAGTGCAATGGGTACTTGCTATCAGCCTCCTCCAGTCCTTGAAGCTGCTCTCCTTGCTGACTGGTCCAGATTTCCTCCTGTTCCTCTTTAATGTGTAAGGGTTCTCGGTCCTCCTGGTCCAGACTGGAGCTCCAGTCTTGCTGCTCAAAGGGAACTCTTTCTTTACTCTCCAACAGCTGCTGGACGTCTGCAGGAAAACACATTAAGATCACTCAGTCACCTGTTCATACACCGTTTGTTCTGCCATCATTCCCTCTTACACTTCACCGTTACCAAACAGGACGACTGACAGATGGACACAAGCTGTAAAAATACAATGCATCCCAGTCGGTCTGAACACCCAGCAACAGATCCACAGATTAACCCAATCTGGTAGCAAATAGTGATGTCCCGATACTAAAGCTGTGACTTTCATACGATACTCTGTCTAAATGTCTCCATACAGAAAACAATACCATGGTAAAAATCTAGGACAGGAAAAGAAAGGAAAAGTAATGGAATAGATGACAGAACATAGAACTTATTAAAGTGTATTAAAAATACTGGACTGCCAGTATCCCACAATGCATTGGGAAGAAGTAGTGCACAACCGATGGTAACTAACGGAGCGTTGTAGACCTTCATGCAATGTGCTGAAATTAAACAGTGTTGCACATTTGCATCACTGCCGGTATGACTAGTCTGGATCCTAGAGAAGAATTCCATGTCATGTTGTGTATTTGTCAAGCCTCCAGTGTGTGAAGCCCTTCAACAGTTAAAAACAAACTCATGAAACGCAGTCAAAGTTCCTGACCTCGAATGACATCATTATTCACTCCATGCACATCTGGTTTTTCAGCTGGAGCTTCGATCAAGTGAGCTGTGACGGCCTCGCTGTGAGGCGACTTCATTCTGTGGAAACGAAACGTTGAGAGAACAGATCAGAGAACATGCTTGTTTACTTTTACTCAGCAGAACGCACCAAACTCATTTTTTTCATTATTATTTACAATCGTACCGTTGCTCCGACGCGCCGCGCCAACAGTTTGCTTTGGAGTTGTAAAGACGACGCACCGTTTCCTATAAAATACAACAAAAGGTCACTTTCTTCTTTCTTTGAGCAACTTTCTTGCTCATGCAACAGTGTTTACATGCAATTCAGATCTGCTAATCACTTAGACTTAGTAGTTATTGCAGTTTCATATTATCGGATATTTTTACCGCAAGTGTGGGATTGTGTGCCCGTCTCTTCCTCTTATTCTCCTCCACACTGGGGCCACAGTTTGCTTTGGCTTCCAGAGCAGCCGTCCTCTCCTCCGTGGATAGAAACCTGTTTACCACCGTAAACTGTGGCTTCACTTCAGCAGGAAACTGTGTCATCTGGTGAGAAATCCCACTCACAGCAGCCGGCAGTTTATCTTCGCCTGTTGCAGGACGAGCTGGAAGGGGTGGATCACGGAGCGGTCCATGCGGAGGAGTTTGTGGGGGGGAGTTGAGAAGCCGGCCGGCCGTCGGAGGGGAAGGATCAAAGACGCTCTGTAGAATTCAAACAGCAAAGACGTTTAATAAAAGTGGTGCAATCGTTCGTGTTGGTATGCCTTTGTGTTGCGAGGTCCTGTGATTGGCTGAGCCGTCTACACTGATGGTGTAAAGGACTGACGTAGACATTTCAGGGAGGCAATATTCAGTGATATTCAGTTATGGCAATAAATAAGTTAATTAAATAAAAAATTGAAAAGATTAAATAAATATGTATATACTAAATAAGACACACAATAAATGTAAACCTAAGAAGAGCAACATAACTGGTCTAAAAACACGGATTTCTAACTTCATCTTCCCCCTTTGTCCAAGTCTAATTAAACTTGATCTATTTAGACGATAGATTTTCTTTAATTGGGTTGGTTAGGTGGACATTTACAGTGGTGCTTGAGGACAAAACGTCAGACTTTTCATTCAGAACAAAGCAAGTTCAGAAGAGCCAATATGATGTTTTTTCAGATACTAAATTCATGTCACTTACAGGCTCTTCTTGCTTTGAATCAGAATGACGTTCTGAGTTCCTGGCTGGTTCTGGTCCTCCACAGTCCTCTTCATCAGCTTCTGTTTCCATGTGTTCAGTTGAGCTGCAGGCTGCAGGTGAAGGCAGCCCTGAGGACCGAGTCTTCTCTTCATCTTCATCTTTCTTCTTCACTCTTCACAAGAGTCAACAGCTGCTGAACATCTGTGGAGAGTAATGAAATTACACTTGAATTACATTTAGATGTGAAACACACTGTCCCTTCACCCATTGCTAATGCATAAACAGCCCCGCCTCCAATTGTTTTTCATCTTCAGGTACTTCACTCATCATTTCACACATTCATTCTCATGCCTCCTGTGTTGGATTAGAAGAGTACTACCACCAACCAGGTTTCATGGACTGAAATAACCACCATTACGGCTTTGTTCATGTCATGAAGTCCCAGATAAGCCGAGAAACCAAACTGCCACAGTCACCTACTAAGACACACATCGGCTGGTTTACCACAGCTGGATGAACCCACATTTAAATATTTAGCTGTGATTTTTATAACAATTAACAGATTAAAAAGGATGCTGAAATATCTACATAAATGATGGAGATCAGAGAAATGTTTAAAGTCGTGTTTTTTAGGTCTGTTGGAAAGGCGACAAGCTGACAGCTTTTTAAATGCTTGTTTTCTGAATGGAGTTCGGACATTCTGGAGGATGGAAACAAAGCCAGCTGTAGCATGCTAGTCGGTTTCGGTCGGTTAGTCGAGAACAATGGAGGTCGAACTGTATGCCGATAGGCTTCAAGTTGAAGAAGACGAATACGTCTCTGGATTTAAGCTTTTTATCTATGTTTAAATTCGTCACAAACCATGTAATGTTGAAACGTCATGTAGACGCTGAGAAACCCGGATGTGTTGATGAACGAACCTGCTCTGTGAATCCGGACTTCCGGGAGGAAAACAGCGTCTAAGAGTCTCCGCTGTCGCTCGTTCTCCTCTTTAGAACGAGAAAGTTCCTCCTCGTACTCTGCTATCGTTCCTTCAAACAGCCCAAATATCTCTTCAGCAGCCGCAGCTAGTCGCTGCTCCACCAACGCTCTCAGCATTTGGACTTTACTCATTTTCTCCACAAACTCCGTTAACAACCGTCTCCAGCCGAGTGGCGATTCGTACGCCAGGCGCCATATATCACTAAAAGACAAACACATCCGGTTCCGCTGCCACTTCGTGGGTAAACTACAAAATAAAAGCCCGTACATTTATTTAAAAAAATGTCATAATTACTTTATCTATTTTCGTTTTCAGGAAGTTGGCCATTTAAAAACATTTGTCCTAACTTTGATTGATACTTTGATTTTTTAAAAACCTTTTTATTTCCAAATCATGAAGCATTTGTTGTTTTCCTCTTTGCTAGCAGAGGAAATCCATAATAATTAAAGTTGTTAATTTCTTCTCTGATTTAATGGCGGGTCGCAAAGAGTCCATACAAACATGACATTTATATGCACTTTTTCATGAAATATTTTACTTGAAATAAATTAGATGTTCCAATTTTTCTGCACTTCTCCTTCCAGGCATCGTTTTTATATGCTGTGAGAGTTGAAAGGCCAGGAGAGGCCGTGAACTCTTCCTCCCTCTCATGATTTAGAGACTCTGGCTGTCTTCTGTATGCTCCTGACGAGCTGGCTGTCTCCCTGCGTGGGCCGTCGGTGTGTGAATGTGTTATGAATGGGTGAATGTCAGTCATTCCTGTAAAGCGCTTTGGATAAAAGCGCTATATAAATGAGGCGATTTGCCATTTGAATAGCTGCACTGATGAATGGAGCTGGGAAGCCTCAGCAGCCAAGGGTTTATGGGTCCTTGTTTTCCATCGATAAAAAACAAACCTTCTAGACAGAAATAGCAAGCAACCAGTGACCTTATTTGGAATGATGTAGTATGCTCAGAGGAGCCATTGGGGTTAAATACAGACAGACAGGAAGACACTTGGAGAATTACAGGGACGACATACACAGTGTCAGCATTATCTGAGTCTCCAGAAGTCTCCAGAAGTCTTCACTGTCACTGTTGTCTCCCCTGGTGGGATAATAAAGATAACCTTTAACCATCTCAGCTCCCCCAGAAATATATATGCGTGTGTGTGTGTATTTATCATCTTCAACTAACACTATTTTCCTGAAAGCATGGAGACAGACTTTAACAGCACATTTATTACAGGTTACTTTGCCGAGGTCAAAACAACTCAACAACACACAACAAATTCAATAACTTAGAATAAAATGGATGTGGAAATATGAGTCCAGTGGCATTGTTGGTGTCTACGCTGAGATGACTTAAGCCCCGCCTCCTCTCCAGCACGTCCGGCCTGGGCGACGCAAATAAACACTCGAGTGTGAACGCACCATTAAAGTCAAACCACACACTTATGGTTTTTAATCTGCGAATGCCAAGTGAATCTCTTATCACAAATACTGCATTTAAACGGTTTCTCCTCGGTGTGGAGGGCCATGTGTGTGGTCAAATTAGCCTTTTTAGAAAATCTTTTACTACAAACTGAGCAGCTGAATGGTTTCTCCCCAGTGTGGACTCTTATGTGATTCACCAGCGTGCAACGCAGACTAAAGCTGGTGTTACACACTGAGCAGGTGAACGGCTTCTCTCCCGTGTGAACCCTTAAGTGTGTCGTCAAATTTGAGCTCTTTGTAAATTTTTTACCGCAAAATTGGCAAATAAATGTCTTTTCTGCCATGTGATGTTTGCGGTGAATCTGCAGACAGTCCTTGCTGCCAAACATTTTACCGCACTCAGAGCAGCTGAAGGATTTTTCGGTGGCATCGCTGAAAGAGATTTGACTGAAACCTGACCGGGTTTCTGTCCTCTGCTTCAAGCCAACGTCTGTGTCTTCGGTCTCAGAGGACGGTGACGTTTTAAAGCGGTCAGGCTGCAACGGACTGTCTGGTTCTGGTCCTCCACAGTCCTCTCCATCAGCTCCTGTCTCCATCTGTTCAGTTTGTCTGTGATGAAGCTGTGACGACTCAGGTTTCTCTTCATCTTCTTCACTCTTCACAGGGACAAGAGTCATTGGGAACTTGATATCAGCCTCCTCCAGCCCTTGAAGCTGCTCTCCCTCCTGACTGGTCCAGACTTCCTTCTGTTCCTCTTTAATGTGGGGGGGTTCTGGGTCCTCCTGGTCCAGACTGGAGCTCCAGTCCTGCTGCTCAGAGGGAACCTCTTTAATCACCGTAAACGTCTTGTTGGCAGGAAACACTGAAAACACAAACACGTTAATCACCAACTATTTTCATCATCTGTTCATCATCAAAAGTCATTTTTCATAAAGAAATGTCAGGAAATGCTGTTTTCAGTCCCTCAGATATGGAGATCTTCTTTTCTCTGTTCTATCGATAGATGTCATCACATACAACACACATTTATAGACCTTTAGTCTACATCCAAGCACTTTTCAAGGATTTCCAGCACCCGGACGAACACCTGACTGTACTTCGTATCATTGCTCAATGATTAAAGATGAATATGATGTCACGTGACCGTCGTGCAGTCACGTGGACCCACCTGCTCGGTCCCTCCGGGTCTCGGATCCCTCCGCGTCCCGCAGCAGTCCGCGCTGCCGGCCGATCTCGTCCTCGTACTCCGCCATCGTCCTTTCAAACAGCCCGAGAATCTCCTCGGCGGCCGCAGTGAGTCGCTGCTTCACAAACTCTCTCAGGATTTGGACTTTAGCCATTTTCACACAGTTTATAACAACCTTTGCTCCAAAAACACGTTAAAAACACGGCTTGTTAGCTAGCTAAACTAACTCCTCTGCTAAGTAAGCTAACTGCTGGCTAGCTGCTCGCTAACTGCTAGCAGAGCTGCTATTGGACAAGAGGTCAAACATTAACAAATAAAGTTCACTTAAACTCAGCGTGCAACGCGTCTGTTTGTCACTTAAAGTCTTAATAAAGGAAGACGATCGAAGCCTCTTCCGCGAGACGCCCTCTAGTCCAAGCAAGCGGTGCTTCCGGTTTTAACCTTCAAAATAAAACCCACTTCTCTTCTTCTTCTGTGGGATAACTAATTGAATGCGTTATACACATAAGACAGTTGGATACAACATTATAATGCAGCGTCCTATTTGAAAGTATTTATATTTTTTAAATATGTATTACGTGCAACTAGAAAAGGAAGAAGAAACCAAAGAAGACGAGACGAGGTTGTTTTACTTTGAAAACCCGTCCCGGAAGTGAACGGGGAGAGTAGCCCACCCTGGCTTGAGCGGCTGGCTCGTGATCTCCTAGATCTACTAGATCTAAACGGGATCTGAGCGGAGGAGAGATGGAGGCGCCGGACGTCGTTTTAAACGCAGGTTTGTTTCTTTCTTCGGATGCTAATGTTTCAGGGAGCTCGTGCTAAGCTAATGTTAGCAAAACCGTCCGTTAGCCGCAGCTAGCTCTTCGACAGCCCCCCATATAATACACAATTATGGAATTACAGATATGCTTAAAAGTGGCAGCCATGTCTGACATCATATGATGGTTTCTAATTTAATTGGCAATCATATGTTTAAATCTATGAAGGATCCAACAACGACATTAAATGCTTCATTAGATAAACTTTAACGACCCAAACAGGTCTATTAGAAATATGTTTAATAACATCACGTGACCTGCAGTAGCACACAGGAACTCAATTCTATAACTAGAATAACTTCACTAATTAAATCCAGTTAAAAATGTTAAATTAAGTGTTTGTTGTTTATTTTTTCCAAGTTCATCAAAGTTAAAACTCGTAGTGGAATTAAGATGTTCATGATAGTATTTTTATTCTCCTCTCCTACATCTCCTCGTCTCCTCCTCCCTAATCCCTTCTTTGCTCCCTCCTCCTCTCTATCCTTTCTCCTCTCACCCCTGTCCTCCCACCTCCTTCCTCTCCTCTCACCCCTGTCCTCCCTCCTCTACTCCCTCCTCCCCTCCCACATCCCCTACTCATTCCTCCATCCTTCCTCTCCTCCCACCTCTCCTCCCCATCCTCCTTCCTCTCCTCTCAGATCTCCTTCCTCCCTCCTTCCTCTTCTCCCCCTCCTCCATCCTCTCCTCCCCATCCTCCTTCCTCTCCTCTCACCCCTGTCCTCCCTCCTCTCCTCCCACATCTCCTTCCTCCCTCCTTCCTCTCCTCCCCCTCCTCCTTTCTCTCCTTGTACCCCTGTCCTCCCTCCTCTACTCCCTCCTCTCCCCCAAATCTCCTTCCTCTCCTCCCCCTCCTCCTTTCTCTCCTCGCACCCCTGTCCTTCCTCCTCTACTCCCTCCTCTCCCCCAACATCTCCTTCTTCCCTCCTTCCTCGCCTCCCCCCCCCCCCCCCCATTTCCTCTCTTCCCACCTCCCTCCTCTCCTCCCTCCTCATTCCACCTCTCTGTGTCCCCTAAATCAACCCTCACCTAAAAACAGAATAATGGTACATTCCTCAAGTGACATGAAGAAACAGGAAATTGCATCACAAGTTCATGTTGTATCAAGTTTGACAAACATATTTAACATAAACCCAAACAATTGTTTGCTTTTCACATTATGCTCCATATTTATGTGGAATAAATTATAATAAACATCCTGTCACCGTCATGTTTTAGCGATGCTAACTACCTGATGCGAGGGGCCTCTAAAACTCATAACCCATATTTATGAGATACTGTGTCATTATTCTAAGTTATTAATTAATACAAACATTTAACACAACATTTCAGAATGTTTATCTTTGAATGCTGTTCAACGCGACTGATCTCTCGCTGGCTGTTTCTTTGTCCTTCAGCTCTCACGTCAGACATCCACAGATGGATTATCATCAAAGAGGAGCAGCATGACTGCAGCTCCACTCCGGACCAGGAGGACCCAGAACCCCCACTCATTAAAGAGGAGCAGGAGGACCTCTGGACCAGTCCGGAGGGAGAGCAGCTCCCAGGGCTGGAGGAGTTCCCATTGACTCTTGTCCCTGTGAAGTGTGAAGAAGATGAAGAGGAGGCTCAGTCCTCACAGCTTCCTCAAAGACAAACTGAACGGATGGAGACAGAAGCTGATGGAGAGGACTGTGGAGGACCAGAACCAGACGGGAACTCTGATCCAGACCACAAGACTGGAGACTTTTCTGAACCAGAGACTGATGACAGCGATGATTGGACCAGAAGACCTCGGTCAGGATGCCACAAGGCATTTCTGATCACACCTTTGAAAACACTTACGGCAAAGAAACCATACAGTTGCTCAGTTTGTGGGAAAGGTTTCTCTCAGCGCTGTTACGTAAAGACACACATGACGTGTCATTCAGGAGAGAAACCATTCAGTTGCTCAGTTTGTGGTCGAGGATTTTCTCAAAAGACTCACTTGAATAAACACATGATATTTCACTCAGGGGAGAAATCGTTCAGTTGCTCCGTCTGCAGTAAAAGATTTGCACAAAAGGGATATCTGTTGTATCACATGACCATCCACACAGGGCAGAAACGAGTCAAATGCAGTGTTTGTGGCAAAAGATTTACTTGGCATTATCAGCTTAAAAAACACGATTGTGTTGGCGAGTCCTCACAGAATCAAAAAAATCCCACCGAGGAGAACGGAGGGACGGAGCATGTCGCCAGCAGCTCAACTGTTGCTGGTGATTATGTGGGTTTTAATGACACCGCTTCTTCTGAACCGGAGTCTGGAGTCAGCGATGATGACTTGAACAAGACAAGAGACCCTAAGTCAGGTTTAAACTCCTTAAAAAATGATGACATTGACGTCAGCGATCCGCAGTGTAGCCTGAATGAGAAACCGTTTAGCTGCTCTGAGTGTGGGAAAGGATTTGACATCAAGGGTTCTCTGAAGAGGCATATGAGATCTCATACGGGGGATAAACCGTTCAGCTGCTCGGTGTGTGAGAAATCTTTTGCGTGGAGAGCAAGTTTACAGGTGCATATGAGGAATCACACAGGAGAGAAACCGTTCGGCTGCTCGGCGTGTGGCAAAAGGTTTGGCCGCAAAGCAAATCTGAAAAAACACATGAGGATTCACACTGGAGAGAAACCGTTTAGTTGTTCAGTTTGCAGTAAAAACTTCCTGCGTAAAGACCACATAGATCGTCATATGGCAACCCACATAGAGGAAACTTGATAAAATAAAGCCCCTGAGACTACATACCTGTGTCTATAGAGCCCTAGAGACTACATTCCTGTATCTATAGAGCCCTATAGACTACATTCCTGTTTCTATAGAGCCCTAGTGACTACATTCCTGTATCTATAGAGCCCTAGAGCAGGTGTCTCAAACTGATCCAGTAAAGGGCAGCTGTGGCTGCAGGTTTTCATTCCAACCAAGCAAGAACACACCTGATCCAACCAATCAAGGTGTGAAGGCAAATCAGGTAGGTGAATAAGTCGAGTCAGGTGTGTTCTTGCTTGGTTGGAATGAAAACCTGCAGCCACAGCTGCCCTTTACTGGATCAGTTTGAGACACCTGCCCTAGAGACTACAAACATGTATCTATAGAGCCCTAGAGACTACATTCCTGTACCTATAGAGCCCTAGAGACTACATTCCTGTACTTATAGAGCCCTAGAGACTACATTCCTGTACCTATAGAGCCCCTGAGACTACATTCCTGTATCTATAGAGCCCTAGAGACTACATTCCTGTACCTATAGAGCCCCTGAGACTACATTCCTGTATCTATAGAGCCCTAGAGACTACATTCCTGTACCTATAGAGCCCCTGAGACTACATTCCTGTACTTATAGAGCCCCTGAGACTACATTCCTGTACTTATAGAGCCCCTGAGACTACATTCCTGTACTTATAAAGCCCCTGAGACTACATTCTTGTACCTATAGAGCCCCTGAGACTACATTCCTGTACCTATAGAGCCCCTGAGACTACATTCCTGTATCTATAGAGCCCTAGAGACTACTTTCCTGTATCTATAGAGCCCTAGAGACTACATTCCTGTACCTATAAAGCCCCTGAGACTACATTCCTGTATCTATAGAGCCCTAGAGACTACATTCCTGTATCTATAGAGCCCTAGAGACTACATTCCTGTACCTATAGAGCCCCTGAGACTACATTCCTGTACCTATAGAGCCCCTGAGACTACATTCCTGTACCTATAGAGCCCCTGAGACTACATTCCTGTATCTATAGAGCCCTAGAGACTACATTCCTGTACCTATAGAGCCCCTGAGACTACATTCCTGTACTTATAGAGCCCCTGAGACTACATTCCTGTACTTATAGAGCCCCTGAGACTACATTTCTGTACTTATAGAGCCCCTGAGACTACATTCCTGTACCTATAGAGCCCCTGAGACTACATTCCTGTACTTATAGAGCCCCTGAGACTACATTCCTGTACTTATAGAGCCCCTGAGACTACATTCCTGTACTTATAGAGCCCCTGAGACTACATTCCTGTACCTATAGAGCCCCTGAGACTACATTCCTGTATCTATAGAGCCCTAGAGACTACATTCCTGTACCTATAGAGCCCCTAAGACTACATTCCTGTACCTATAGAGCCCCTGAGACTACATTCCTGTACCTATAGAGCCCCTGAGACTACATTCCTGTATCTATAGAGCCCTAGAGACTACATTCCTGTACCTATAGAGCCCCTGAGACTACATTCCTGTACTTATAGAGCCCCTGAGACTACATTCCTGTACTTATAGAGCCCCTGAGACTACATTTCTGTACTTATAGAGCCCCTGAGACTACATTCCTGTACCTATAGAGCCCCTGAGACTACATTCCTGTACTTATAGAGCCCCTGAGACTACATTCCTGTATCTATAGAGCCCTAGAGACTACTTTCCTGTATCTATAGAGCCCTAGAGACTACATTCCTGTACCTATAAAGCCCCTGAGACTACATTCCTGTATCTATAGAGCCCTAGAGACTACATTCCTGTACCTATAGAGCCCCTGAGACTAAATTCCTGTATCTATAGAGCCCTAGAGACTACATTCCTGTACCTATAGAGCCCCTGAGACTACATTGCTGTACCTATAGAGCCCCTGAGACTACATTCCTGTACCTATAGAGCCCCTGGCTGCAGCCAGGATCCTCCAGAACCTGAGCTGTCCAGGGCAATATATTTCTTAAATTCACTCCATTTACCATTTGACTTGTTTGCTGTAGTTTGTTCATCTGGTGGTTTGTGATCTGATGGGGTTGCTGTTTTGAAGGACTGATCTGATTTTTTAGATTATACAGTCATGTGATTTTATAAGCTTTACATACTCTATAAATTGATCTGTATGGGGCATATATATGGAAACACAGAAAAGTGTTTCTCCCCAACATCGCCCCTTTTTTGATGGATTGTGATTGTCTATTGAAAATGTGAGATTCGAGGGAACCCTCCGTGTACAAATCTCCACAGGTGGCAGTGCTCTTGTATAACGTTTAAAGTGACTTTAATTTCTCAGAGGTCTGTAAAATGTAATAAAATATGTATTTGTCTTTTTCCAAACTACGTTGGTCGAAGAACTAAAAAACAATTAGTGTTTCCAGAACTGAACAGATTTAATAAAGGCAACACAATCTCAATGAGGGTCGTTTTTTTTTTTTAACATTTATTATAATAATGTATCTTCTTGCGTGTGTTTTCCTGTCATTTCTCAAACTAAACCGACTGTATAGAAGTAGACGTAGTCGTGACGACGTCACCTATTTGTGTCGCTGCCTGTGCTTTTCTGAGCAAGCCCACAATTTCGACTTTTATTTTGAAGCTCAGCAACTACCCTACCGGAAGCTGTATTCTTTACTGCATGGAACGTCACAGATTGTTAGCAAGATGGCGTCTAGCTGGAAGACGTATTAGCAGAGCGTCTTCGTGGTGTTGAGAAAGTGTCTGTTAGCTTCACCAGTACTGATCCATCAGAGTCTCTGTGTGTCTGGATAAACCCGTCTGGATGGACTTTGTACTCTTCACCTTTTATTCTGAAGGTTTGACCTCTGACTCATCTCCCGGTAGCATACGAAGCTAGTTAGCTTAGCATGCTAGCTGGAGACGGTTGTTAACGGAGTTTGTGGAGAAAATGAGTAAAGTCCAAATGCTGAGAGCGTTGGTGGAGCAGCGACTAGCTGCGGCTGCTGAAGAGATATTTGGGCTGTTTGAAGGAACGATAGCAGAGTACGAGGAGGAACTTTCTCGTTCTAAAGAGGAGAACGAGCGACAGCGGAGACTCTTAGACGCTGTTTTCCTCCCGGAAGTCCGGATTCACAGAGCAGGTTCGTTCACTTCTTCTCTGCTCCGAAATGTTCACAGCTTGACTCTTCAGACCTCCTCAGATCTGTTTTTTATATCCAAAAGCTTATGAGGATCTTGTTAGTGAGGGAACGGTCGTTCTAGTATAATAAAGTCAATATAATCGCATATTCTCTTTGCTGCTGTGTGATGGGGCAGCAGCATCAGAGCCAGCGACACCAACAGACTTGATAAAATCATCAAGAAGGCTTGCTCCGTACTTAGTCTCAGGCCGGAGTCTTTTGAGTCCGTGGTGGAGAACGCTGAATAAACTGTTATCCATCATAGACAATGATCAGCACCCTCTCCATCACACAGTGGTCAAACAGCGGAGCACCTTCACCCACAGGCTGCTCCAGCTCCGCTGTCGAAGGGATAGATACAGGAAATCTTTCGTGCCACATGCCATCACACTCTGCAATAACGGCTATAACTCTGTGCATTATAGTAATACACCCCTCAAGCCCCTGTTTATCTGTTCACTGCACCTGATTTTGATTTATATTTTATATTTTTTTCACTGTTAAATTTGCACTTTAATCTACTGCGACATCTGTTTGTATGAGGATGATGGATGGAAGAAAGGAAGGATGGATACATAGAAGGATATATGGGAGGATGGATGGTCTTCATCCTCAGTTTGAGCAACTGGCTAGAAACATTTTTTACGTGCCCGTCTTTAAGTAGTGTGGTGCCAAATATCGCCATCTTTTATTTGTCCTTTTGCAATCTTCAAAAAAAGACTTTTGATACAATGAAACAGATTTTCTTGACAAAGTGTGAGGTTGAGATATTGCAGATGGTTTTGCTGCCATGTCGAGAGCACATTTGGATGATTATCGAGATAATATCATGATGGTCGGGACATAAAATGTTGATTTGTGCATCAGTCCTGGTTTTAGTTTAGTGTTTGGTCTGTAACATGTCTGTACTTCTGTCTGGCAGACGTCCAGCAGCTGTTGGTGAGTAGAGAACCGGAGGACCAGAGCTCCAGTCTGGACCAGGAGGACCCAGAGCCCACACACATTAAAGAGGAACATGATGAGCTCTGGACCAGCCAGGAGGAAGAGCAGCTTCAAGGACCGGAGGAGGCTGATATCAAGTTTCCTTTGACTGTTGTCCCTGTGAAGAGTGAAGAAGATGAAGCTCAGTCCTCACAACTTCCAAGACAAACTGAACAGATGGAAACAGAAGCTGATGAAGAGGAATGTGGAGGACCAGCCAGGAACTCTGATCAAGGAACACACTTACAACTATCCAGCAGTGGCATGGCCTCACAATGTTACAAACAAGAAACTGAAGTACGTGATTACTGGAATGAGGACGGTGAACCTCAGTCAGGTTTAAACTTTCTGAAAAGTAACAACTATAATTCTTGTGAGAAACTATTTAGCTGTTTCGAATGTGGTAAAACATTTAACCAAAACTCAAATCTGAAGACGCACATGAGAACTCACACAGGGGAGAAACCGTTCACTTGCTCGGTTTGCGGTAAACGGTTTGGTCAGAAGGCACATCTGCAGAACCATTTGAAATGTCACACGGGAGAGAAACCGTACTGCTGTTCATTTTGTAATAAGTGTTTTGCGCGGAGTGAACATTTACAGTTGCACATGAGAACGCACACAGGGGAGAAACCATTCAGCTGCAACGTTTGTGACAAAAGATTCACTTGGCTTAGTCAGTTCAAAAACCACAAGTGTGTCGGTGAATCGTCACACCTTCATGAACTTTGGAGCGGTCAAAGAGCAGAGCGGCCTCGAGGTCCCGAGGAGGTTCCTACAAATAGGTTCCCATTGACTCCTGCTTCCAAGAGGGAAGACGAAGAAAAACCTCAGTCCTCGCAGCTTCGTCAAAGACATGTAGAGGACTGTGGTGGACCAGGACCAGCCAGAAACTCAGATCCAAATAGTCTTGACTCGCATGGACTGACGTATAACTCATTCATTGGACAGTTCTGGTGATGTTGTCATGTTCTTGACCCCGTTTTCTTTTTAGTAGAAATTCACAGGAAAATCCACACATGGGGTAAAAACAATTTTGTGTCTCAGTTTCTGGTTGTTGTAAACAATTTGTCAATTAGCAGGAAGCACGTTAGCAAGCTGGTTTGTTATCATAAATTATAACAAGTTGTTATCAGGCTCAATAACAGGCCAGGTAGCATTTAGCAGGTTAGTTATCAGATATCAATAAACAGGTTGGTAAACTAAGGTCAGTTAGTAGATTAATGAGTAGGAAAATTAGCAGTTTAGACAGCTGTTAGCATGAATGACACAAAATCAACATGAACATCTTCGGCTCCGGCTTCCCAGCTCTCCATTCACAAAGCGTGAATGTGACGACCTTCCTGAATATAGAAATGATTGTGGTCTATGTGTGAAAGCATGTCAATAAAAGTCTGGATGTTTTATTTTGACGGGCGAGAGGAGCCAGAAGAGTTGTTCTTTGTGGCTGGGTGTTATTAGAATGGCGTCCATAAATAATAAATATGTGATAAATACATAAACATGCAAGCAGTATGAACAATATAAAAATGCAAGAAATATAGACAAATGTAAACAAACAAATAATATGAACAGTATCAATAATATACAGATAGAGTGCTATCTATTGTCAGTTCTTGTCTATGTGGTGTACACCAGTGTATCCTGTGGTGTATTTCACAAAGCAGGTTTTATTACAAGTGGAAAAAGCCACTGATTTTACGTTGTTTAATATGTGGAAGATGATCAAAAAAATATAGTTTCTGTTTGCACAATATTATAATGCTTCATTTTCAACTGCAGCCACAATCCTTTTTTTGCTCATGGGATTGCACCTAAATGCAAAGAAACTACTGCATGATACTGTACAGTCGGTCTGGAGTCAAGTGTTGTATTTTAGGATATATTTGCATTAAAAGGAAAAATAAAATAAAGAGTTTATATTGTTGAAATCCTGCTATTTCTTTTATCTACTCCTTAAGGAGATTGTGTGATGCAACAATAACAACATTTTAACATTTAATTTAAGCTTTCCTTTTCCAAAGCTGAAAATTAGACCTTCCAGATAAACAAATGTCATTATTTCACAGACGGGTGGGTATTTCAATCATTTATCTTCCTGCGTATTTTCCGGGGGAACCTGTCATTTCGGTAATACTAATGGACTTTTATTTTGAAGCTCAGCAACTACACTCCAGTCCAGTTGGTGGCGGTAATGCACACTTAAGTTGGTTTGCCAACCGCCAATAAACTCCAAAGAAGAAGAAGAAGAAGAAGAAGAAGCTCAGCAACTGATTTAACCCGGAAGCTGTATTCTTTGCTGTTTTAGCAAGATGGCGCCGGGCGTTATTAGGACCAGCAGCGCGTCTTCGTGGTGTTGAGAAAGTGTATGTTAGCTTCACCAGTACTGATCCATCAGAGTCTCTGTGTGTCTGGATAAACCCGTCTGGATGGACTTTGTACTCTTCACCTTTTATTCTGAAGGTTTGACCTCTGACTCATCTCCCGGTAGCATACGAATCTAGTTAGCTTAGCATGCTAGCTGGAGACGGTTGTTAACGGAGTTTGTGGAGAAAATGAGTAAAGTCCAAATGCTGAGAGCGTTGGTGGAGCAGCGACTAGCTGCGGCTGCTGAAGAGATATTTGGGCTGTTTGAAGGAACGATAGCAGAATACGAGGAGGAACTTTCTCGTTCTAAAGAGGAGAACGAGCGACAGCGGAGACTCTTAGACGCTGTTTTCCTCCCGGAAGTCCGGATTCACAGAGCAGGTTCGTTCATCAACACATCCGGGTTTCTCGGCGTCTACATGACGTCAAGTGTTTCAACATTAAATGGTTTGTGACGAATTTAAACGTAGATAAAAAGCTTGAATCCAGAGACGTATTCGTCTTCTTCACCTGAACATGTCGGCATACAGTTTGAACTCAAATCGACGTCCATTGTGTTCGACTAACCGACCTTAATCGACGAGCATGCAAACGGCTATTTGGGTCACAGGGCGACCAGAAAGGATGTCTGATACCAAACTGAACGTCCTGTAACAGCCGACACCCCATCGATCCGAACTTCATTCAGAAAACAAGCATTTTAAAAGTTGTCCGCTTGTTGTTTTGAAGACATAACTTAAAGTCATGACTTAATCCATTTTACTAATCACCGTAATTATGTAGTTATTTCGGCATGCTTTTGAACTGTTTATTGCTATTAAATCATGTAGCTGAAGTGTTGAAATGATGATATGACAGGTTTTTAAGACATGTATGAATTTCATTACTCTCCACAGATGTTCAGCAGCTGTTGGTGAGAAAAGAAGAGGTTCCCTTAGAGCAGCAGGACTGGAGCTCCAGTGTGGACCAGGTGGGCGAGACAGAACCCCCACACATTAAAGAGGACCAGGAGGGCCAGACAGAACCCCCACACATTACAGAGGACCAGGAGGGCCCTGAAACCCCCCACATTAAAGAGGATATCTCGACCAGTCAGCAGGGAGAGCAGCTTCAAGGACTGGATGAGGCTGATATCAAGTACCCATTGACTCTTGTCCCTGTAAAGAGTGAAGAAGATGAAGATGAAGAGAAGCCTCAGTCCTCAGGGCTGCCTTCAGCTGCAGCCAACAGCTCACCTGAACACATGGAAACAGAAGCTGATGAAGAGGACTGTGGAGGACCTGTACCAGTCAGGAACTCGCATTCATATTTACAACCAGATACTAAAGGAAAAGCTGGAAACTGTACTGAGAATGATGACAGTGCTGAATGGCAGAGGACCAGAGAACCTCTGTCAAATTTAAAGGCTTTGAAGAATGATGCAGTCCCTGATGGTGTGTTTAGGCCTAGTCCTGGTGTGAAACCATATAGATGCACTGAGTGTAGGAAAACATTTAGGACCAATAGAGATCTAGAGAACCACATAAGAACTCACACAGGAGAAAGACCTTTCAGCTGCTCAGTTTGTAAGAAATCTTTTACATATAGACCAAATTTACGGTTACACATAAGAACACATACAGGAGAAAAACCTTTCAGTTGCTCAGTTTGTAAGAAATCTTTTACACAGAGACCAAATTTACAGGTCCACATGAGAACTCATACAGGAGAAAAACCTTTCAGCTGCTCAGTTTGTAAGAAATCTTTTACACGAAAAGATACTTTACAGTTACACATAAGAACACATACAGGAGAAAAACCTTTCAGCTGCTCATTTTGTAAGAAATCTTTTACACAGAAAACAACGTTGCAGATACACATAAGAACACATACAGGAGAAAAACCTTTCAGCTGCTCAATTTGTGAGAAATCTTATTCAGATGGGCGGAATTTGAAGTCACACATAAGAACTCACACAGGAGAGAACCAGAGAAGGCGTCTGCCAGCTGGCGGTAAGACAACTAGTGCAATGAAGCCAAGTTAGCGCTTTGCTAACTGGACTCTGCAGGAGAACAAGTCTGAAGTGACCAGTTTCACTTAATCTGCACCATCAAAAGGAAGACCTCTCATCCCCCACAACAACAGGGCTAGTTAACACACTCTCTTCATGGGCCGTTACCAAACAGTTACTGTGTATTAGCATAGCATACCAGTACCCAGCCGAACACAGGACTACTAAACTCTGCCATTGTAGTAGAGTAGAGTACATGTACTCATTTGATTCATGTTTCCACTGAGATTTATTGTTGACATTCCGTTGTAGTCACCATATTTGGGTAGTTGGCTTTCGAGTTGTGCTGATAGATGAGTATCTAAGGGATCAAGGATGGTCAGAGTGATTGCTAATCGCAGATACCTTTGTCAATGTCAAGATATTTGGTCCATTTTTCTGTTACTGTATAATATTGTTATTGTTTTAACAATTGGTTAAATTGAATTAGCTTGGTTACAGTTTCACAGCAGTATGACATGCATATATACATGCATATATATAGCCAAACACACCTCCAGCCTGGTTGTAAATCAATTATAACTAATGACTAGGGCTGTACCAAACAGTTTGAAGTTTCTGAGCTCCGTTCATAACGTTGACATTCCAAATATTATTATTATTATTATATTATACCAGCATAGGTTTTCTCTGGGTACTTGGGCTTCCTCCAACAGTTCCAAGACATGGAGGAAAGGTTCATTGACTGGTTGTCTGTCTCTGTGTCTGCTGGATGTTCATTTTTTAAGAAATACTTTTCTTGATTTAAATAATTATCTTTTGATATTATGTAATAACCAGAAATGCGTCCTACCTGCATCCCCTGTTTAATGTGGTTCAGTATTTTCTTAAAGCTCTGTAAATATAATAAATGATTTGTTTTCTTCAAACATAGTTGGGAAGAGAAGTAAAAAGAAGGCATTGACAAAGCATCATTTACAGACCTTACTCTCCTCTTATACGTAACTTTATGAATTTCGTGTTCAATCCAAACGTTTTTGTGACACAACTTTCCTTCTCATTCCCTTTGTTTTTAGTTTTATTGTCCTTTCTATCAACACACATTCTGGTTAATTGCCAGCCTGAACCAGCCTGTATTCCTAGAAACAATCAATTGCATATTTTGTAATTATTATTATTATTATTTTGCTGTTTTTCTACTTTTCCTATGTATTTTTATATTAAGTTGTTTTCATGGTATATTTTCGATTACTTATGGGATTATTTTATTTTGCTTTATTAAGATCACATACTTGTTGCCTGTTAGAAATGCATACTTATGCTTTGTGGACCTCTGTGAACACGAGGAACCTTCGAGGTGCATTTTCATTGATACAAATAAAGTATCCGTCATTACACCGCAACTTAAGATTTGATGTTTTTATTCATGTTTCTTATGTAAATGGTGTTGCTGCACATCACCTCTTCTGTACCACAGATGTTCTAATATCACATCCATGTTCTGGACCTCCTAAGCTTCCGTAGCCTCTTCTGCCTCTCACACTCCTGCTTCGCTGAGGGCAGGTTGTGTCGACAAATTCCATCCATCCATCCATCCATCATCTACTGCTTATCCTGTATTCAGGGTCGTGGGGGGCTGGAGCCGATCCCAGCTATCATTGGGCGAAGGCAGGGTTCACCCTGGACAGGACGCCAGTCTTGTTGACAAATTCCTTTCTGCTAATTGTATGTTAAATTATCTGTCATTTATTAGTTCCTTCATTTCAAAGACATTTTACATGTTTATCGTTTCAGTGCCTGTGTCGGGACAATTAGGCAGAATATCAAGTGAAAGTCACAGTCTTGATATTGTGAATACTGTAACTTCAGGGTTAACTCTGTGTTTTCCGTCCTACGACGTTCGTTCACTTCTTACCGGGGTACATCACCATGGCAAATGACGCTGCAGCGCTAACCTGCTGCACATAACCAGGCTTTGTTCCTGACAAGAGATCAACGTGGAGAAAAGCACCGCCTACTCATCCTGCTTCCCAGTTCAGCCTCTGATGGCGGTAATGCGACAATTCGTTGTTTGCTAATCGTTAATAATCCCAACGAAGAAGTTCCAGAGGACCCGGATGTATTTGTCTTTGAGCAACATGGCGCCCGGCGTTATTAGAACCAGCAGCGCGTCTTCGTGGTGTTGAGAAAGTGTATGTTAGCTTCACCAGTACTGATCCATCAGAGTCTCTGTGTGTCTGGATAAACCCGTCTGGATGGACTTTGTACTCTTCACCTTTTATTCTGAAGGTTTGACCTCTGACTCATCTCCCGGTAGCATACGAAGCTAGTTAGCTTAGCATGCTAGCTGGAGACGGTTGTTAACGGAGTTTGTGGAGAAAATGAGTAAAGTCCAAATGCTGAGAGCGTTGGTGGAGCAGCGACTAGCTGCGGCTGCTGAAGAGATATTTGGGCTGTTTGAAGGAACGATAGCAGAGTACGAGGAGGAACTTTCTCGTTCTAAAGAGGAGAACGAGCGACAGCGGAGACTCTTAGACGCTGTTTTCCTCCCGGAAGTCCGGATTCACAGAGCAGGTTCGTTCATCAACACATCCGGGTCTCTCAGCGTCTACATGACGTCAAGTGTTTCAACATTAAATGGTTTGTGACGAATTTAAACGTAGATAAAAAGCTTGAATCCAGAGACGTATTCGTCTTCTTCACCTGAACATGTCGGCATACAGTTTGAACTCAAATCGACGTCCATTGTGTTCGACTAACCGACCTAAACCGACTAGCATGCAAACGGCTATTTGGGTCACAGGGCGACCAGAAAGGATGTCTGATACCAAACTGAACGTCCTGTAACAGCCGACACCCCATGGATCCAAACTTCATTCAGAAAACAAGCATTTTAAAAGTTGTCCGCTTGTTGTCTTGAAGACAGAATTTAAAAATCATGAATTAATCCGTTTTACTAATCACCATAATTATGTAGTTATTTCAGCATACTTTTGATCTGCTTATTGCTATTAAATCATGTAGCTGAAGTGTTGAAATGATGATATGACAGGTTTTTAAGACATGTATGAATTTCATTACTCTCCACAGATGTTCAGCAGCTGTTGGTGAGAAAAGAAGAGGTTCCCTCAGAGCAGCAGGACTGGAGCTCCAGTGTGGACCAGGTGGGCGAGACAGAACCCCCACACATTAAAGAGGACCAGGAGGGCCAGACAGAACCCCCACACATTACAGAGGACCAGGAGGGCCCTGAAACCCCCCACATTAAAGAGGATATCTCGACCAGTCAGCAGGGAGAGCAGCTTCAAGGACTGGATGAGGCTGATATCAAGTACCCATTGACTCTTGTCCCTGTAAAGAGTGAAGAAGATGAAGATGAAGATGAAGAGAAGCCTCAGTCCTCAGGGCTGCCTTCAGCTGCAGCCAACAGCTCACCTGAACACATGGAAACAGAAGCTGATGAAGAGGACTGTGGAGGACCTGTACCAGTCAGGAACTCGCATTCATATTTACAACCAGATACCAAAGGAAAAGCTGGAAACTGTACTGAGAATGATGACAGTGCTGAATGGCAGAGGACCAGAGAACCTCTGTCAAATTTAAAGGCTTTGAAGAATGATGCAGTCCCTGATGGTGTGTTTAGGCCTAGTCCTGGTGTGAAACCATATAGATGCACTGAGTGTAGGAAAACATTTAGGACCAATAGACATCTAGAGAACCACATAAGAACTCACACAGGAGAAAGACCTTTCAGCTGCTCAGTTTGTAAGAAATCTTTTACATATAGACCAAATTTACGGTTACACATAAGAACACATACAGGAGAAAAACCTTTCAGTTGCTCAGTTTGTAAGAAATCTTTTACACAGAGACCAAATTTACAGGTCCACATGAGAACTCATACAGGAGAAAAACCTTTCAGCTGCTCAGTTTGTAAGAAATCTTTTACACGAAAAGATACTTTACAGTTACACATAAGAACACATACAGGAGAAAAACCTTTCAGCTGCTCAATTTGTGAGAGATCTTTTACACAGAAAACAACTTTACAGTTACACATAAGAACACATACAGGAGAAAAACCATTCGGCTGCTCATTTTGTAAGAAATCTTTTACACAGAAAACAACTTTACAGTTACACATAAGAACACATACAGGAGAAAAACCTTTCAGCTGCTCAATTTGTGAGAAATCTTTTTCAGATGGGCGGAATTTGAAGTCACACATAAGAACTCACACAGGAGAGAACCAGAGAAGGCGTCTGCCAGCTGGCGGTAAGACAACTAGTGCAATGAAGCCAAGTTAGCGCTTTGCTAACTGGACTCTGCAGGAGAACAAGTCTGAAGTGACCAGTTTCACTTAATCTGCACCATCAAAAGAAAGACCTCTCATCCCCCACAACAACGGGGCTAGTTAACACACTCTCTTCATGGGCCGTTACCAAACAGTAACTGTGTATTAGCATAGCATACCAGTACCCAGCCGAACACAGGACTACTAAGCTCTGCCATTGTAGTAGAGTAGAGTACATGTACTCATTTGATTCATGTTTCCACTGAGATTTATTGTTGACATTCCGTTGTAGTCACCATATTTGGGTAGTTGGCTTTCGAGTTGTGCTGATAGATGTGTATCTAAGGGATCAAGGATGGTCAGAATGATTGCTAATCGCAGATACCTTTGTCAATGTCAAGATATTTGGTCCATTTTTCTGTTACTGTATAATATTGTTATTGTTTTAACAATTGGTTAAATTGAATTAGCTTGGTTACAGTTTCACAGCAGTATGACATGCATATATACATGCATATATATAGCCAAACACACCTCCAGCCTGGTTGTAAATCAATTATAACTAATGACTAGGGCTGTACCAAACAGTTTGAAGTTTCTGAGCTCCGTTCATAACGTTGACATTCCAAATATTATTATTATTATTATATTATACCAGCATAGGTTTTCTCTGGGTACTCGGGCTTCCTCCAACAGTTCCAAGACATGGAGGAAAGGTTCATTGACTGGTTGTCTGTCTCTGTGTCTGCTGGATGTTCATTTTTTAAGAAATACTTTTCTTGATTTAAATAATTATCTTTTGATATTATGTAATAACCAGAAATGCGTCCTACCTGCATCCCCTGTTTTTTTTTTTTTAAACTTTATTTTTATTTTTATGGTTAATCATTTATACAATGAACAAATAACAAAAGAAAACAGAAATGGTAGCAGACAGGGTCGATACAGGTCCAGAATGATATACCTCAAAACATGCTTGTTTCAGAAGTGTTAATCCGGGGCTAAGCCAAAGAGATACATTCATTTGTACATCTTATTCAATAAAATTCTAAAATGAAATTTCCATACAGGGTAAAATGAACATTTTCAGTTTGTATTATTCATATAGGAAGTCCAGGGTTCCCAATACCTCTCAGATTTAGCACTGGCATATCTCAAACAAAATGTCAAATGTTCCATAGTGTAGATCTCCTCTATAATCCCTTTCCAGTCTGTTAACGATGGTGGCTCTCTAAGGAGCCATTTCCTAGTTATTGCTTTTTTGCAACCAACCAGTAAGATTTGTATCAAGTACCTGTCTCGTTTCTTCATGTTTGTTGGTAAGTTCCCCAAGTAGACAAGACTGAAAGAGTCTTCTATGTCCAAACTTAGGATTGAACTGATTTCTCCCGTCACATCTTCCCAAAATTGAGAAAGAGCTGGACATTCCCAAAATATGTGAAAATGTCCAGCAGACGTATTGCCACACATCCTCCAACAGTGACCAAGTTCAGGCCTGCTGGTCTGGGACCCTTTGATCTTCGGAGTGATAAAAAACCTTAAAATATTTTTCCAAGCAAACTCCCTCCACATACCCGAGCTTGATGTGGATGACAGTGTTTTACAGATGTTGAGCCAATCTTCCTCAGTTATCATTATATCAGCTTCTCTTTCCCACCTTGTTTTAATATACATTGTAGAGTGCCCTCTTTCTAGCTGCATGGACGTGTAAAGTCTAGAAACCAGTTTTCTGTTAGCATTGCCCTTCAATGCGTCCATAAGTATTCTAATCACGTTTAATCCCCTCTCCGTTGTCCATTTGATCCTTTTATCATAGTAATGTCTCAGTTGAAGGTATCTGAAAAAATCATGGTTTTCCAAGTTAAAGGTGTTTTGTAATTGTTGGAAGGTCATCAGTCCCTTGTTATTAATTATTGTTGAAAATGAAGTGATTCCTGAGTTACTCCAGTACCTAAATCTACCATCTAATTTAGCAGGTATGAATTCTGAGTCATGTATTATCCATCGTAGAATTCGTGCATTCTGTTCAAATTCTCTATCCTTGAGCATTTTTTTCCAGATGTTAAGAGGAACTATTATCCAAGGAAGTAGTTCATTCGAATACTTATTTAAAAGATGTATGTCTCCTAACATTGAGGCGAGAGGTACGTCTATTAGGTCTTGTTCTATAGTTTTCCATTTGGCCTCATATGAAGGGTCACACCAACATATCAAGTAACGAATTTGTGCTGCTCTATAATAATCTTCTAGATGGGGCAGACCCATCCCACCTCTGTCCTTTGGGATTTGTAAGGTCTGAAATTTTATTCTTGGCTTATTCCTGTCCCAAATAAAGGATGAGATCATCCTATTCCAATCATTAAACTGCTTAGGAGGTATGTCGACTGGCAATGATTGAAAAAGAAAGAGCAGCCTGGGCAATATATTCATCTTTACTGCTTCTATTCTGTTATATAGGCTCATTGGTAGGAGTGACCACCTATTCAGGTCCATTTTGATGTCCGCTGTAATGGGGTCATAATTATTGTTATAGATGGTGGATAAGTCTTTAGGAATCTGAACACCTAAATATTTAATCATGTTGTTCTTCCATTTAAAGTGACATTTTCTGGAAACGGTTTCTGTTGGATTGTAGTTAAAGGTAAGGATCTGTGTTTTATTTAGGTTTAGTCTGTAGCCAGAGTATGAGCCAATTTCTTCTAGGATAGCTAGCATTTTAGGTAGACTCGTCTCAGGGCAGGTGAGCGTCAGGAGGATATCATCTGCATAGGCACAAATTTTATGTTGAGTCTCTCCAATAGAAACTCCCATTACATCATCCTCCTCTCTGACCGCCTGGAGTAGAGGCTCAATGAACAAGGCAAAGAGAGTAGGGCTAAGGGGGCACCCCTGTCTACATCCTCTTTCAAGGGAGACTGGCTTGGAAAGATTCCCATTTATTTTAATTCGGGCTGTAGGTGAGCAATATAGAGACTTCAGACATCCTATAACCTGTGAGTTAAAACCAAACCGTGTGAGGACCAGATATAAATAATCCCAACGGACTGAGTCAAATGCCTTCTCGGCGTCTAGGCTTATTACTACTGATTCCTTATCATTTTTCCCCATATTGTGAACAAGGTGTAATGCCCGTCTCACATTGTCTTGTGTTTGTCTACGTTTCACAAATCCTGTTTGGTCTGGATCAATTAGTTCCGGGACTATGTTTTCTAAGCGTTTACTCATTATAGATGCAAACAGTCTATAGTCTATATTCAGTACCGAGATGGGCCTATAAGAGCCACATTCAGTCCTGTCTTTACCGGGTTTGGGAATTACAGAGATCACCGCCTGTCTCCAAGATATTGGGGTCTCCCCTCCTTGCAGGACCTGGTTGAAGCAGTTCTTTAGCAGTGGTATTAGAATTTCCCTAAAAGTCTTATACCATTCTGCAGGGTATCCGTCAGCACCTGGCATTTTGTTCGCTTTCAAATCTGATATGGCCTTGGAAATTTCTTTTCCCGTTATTGCCGCGGTTAGTAATTTATTCTGTTCTGTGCCCACTGATGGTAAGTCTAAAGATGATAGGAAGGCCGCTACGTCTGTCAATTCTGCCGCTTGGGGCTGTGCGTATAAATCACTGTAGTACATTTCAAAACATTTTTCTATGTTCTCCGCCTCACATTGCATTTGCTTGGATACTGGGTCTTTAATTTTTTGTATACATCGATCAGCTTGTAGCTTTTTTAATCTCCATGCAAGTAGTTTTTTAGATTTAGGTCCATTCTCATAAAAATTTTGTTTCATTAATTTTGCTCTCCATTCTACTTGAGTTTCCAATAGGTTGTTCAGGATTTTTCTTGTGTAAGTTATTTCTTCTAAAACCTTGCTATCGTTGTTCTCTACATGTTCATCCTCCAATATTCTTATCCTCTCGTTTAATATTCTTATTTGTTCATCTTTTTCTTTCTTTTTCCGGGATGACCACATTATAAGTTTACCCCTCAGGACTGCTTTAGCAGCATCCCACAATATGCTGGGGCACACTGATCCATTGTCATTGTTACCCATATAGTCTTTTAGTTCTTCTTTCACATAGTTTTGACACTGTGTGTCATTCAAAAGAGCTGTGTGGAGCCTCCACAACGTTTCCTTGGGTTTATTATCGAGATGAAACCTTAGGTATACCCCAGCATGGTCAGAAATATCTCTCACTCCAATGTCACTATTTATGATTCTATGTCTGTCCGTGCCGAACATGAAGAAATAATCAATTCTCAAATATACTAAGTGGGGGTGGGAGAAAAAGGTAAAGCGTTTCTCAGTAGGACTGCATCCCCTGTTTAATGTGGTTCAGTATTTTCTTAAAGCTCTGTAAATATAATAAATGATTTGTTTTCTTCAAACATAGTTGGGAAGAGAAGTAAAAAGAAGGCATTGACAAAGCATCATTTACAGACCTTACTCTCCTCTTATACGTAACTTTATGAATTTCATGTTCAATCCAAACGTTTTTGTGACACAACTTTCCTTCTCATTCCCTTTGTTTTTAGTTTTATTGTTCTTTCTATCAAGACACATTCTGGTTAATTGCCAGCCTGAACCAGCCTGTATTCCTAGAAACAATCAATTGCATACTTTGTAATTATTATTATTATTATTATTATTATTATTATTTTGCTGTTTTTCTACTTTTCCTATGTATTTTTATATTAAGTTGTTTTCATGGTATATTTTCGATTACTTATGGGATTATTTTATTTTGCTTTATTAAGATCACATACTTGTTGCCTGTTAGAAATGCATACTTATGCTTTGTGGACCTCTGTGAACACGAGGAACCTTCGAGGTGCATTTTCATTGATACAAATAAAGTATCCGTCATTACACCGCAACTTAAGATTTTATGTTTTTATTCATGTTTCTTATGTAAATGATGTTGCTGCACATCACCTCTTCTGTACCACAGATGTTCTAATATCACATCCATGTTCTGGACCTCCTAAGCTTCCGTAGCCTCTTCTGCCTCTCACACTCCTGCTTCGCTGAGGGCAGGTTGTGTCGACAAATTCCATCCATCCATCCATCCATCATCTACTGCTTATCCTATATTCAGGGTCGTGGGGGGCTGGAGCCGATCCCAGCTATCATTGGGCGAAGGCAGGGTTCACCCTGGACAGGACGCCAGTCTTGTTGACAAATTCCTTTCTGCTAATTGTATGTTAAATTATCTGTCATTTATTAGTTCCTTCATTTCAAAGACATTTTACATGTTTATCGTTTCAGTGCCTGTGTCGGGACAATTAGGCAGAATATCAAGTGAAAGTCACAGTCTTGATATTGTGAATACTGTAACTTCAGGGTTAACTCTGTGTTTTCCGTCCTACGACGTTCGTTCACTTCTTACCGGGGTACATCACCATGGCAAATGACGCTGCAGCGCTAACCTGCTGCACATAACCAGGCTTTGTTCCTGACAAGAGATCAACGTGGAGAAAAGCACCGCCTACTCATCCTGCTTCCCAGTTCAGCCTCTGATGGCGGTAATGCGACAATTCGTTGTTTGCTAATCGTTAATAATCCCAACGAAGAAGTTCCAGAGGACCCGGATGTATTTGTCTTTGAGCAACATGGCGCCCGGCGTTATTAGAACCAGCAGCGCGTCTTCGTGGTGTTGAGAAAGTGTCTGTTAGCTTCACCAGTACTGATCCATCAGAGTCTCTGTGTGTCTGGATAAACCCGTCTGGATGGACTTTGTACTCTTCACCTTTTATTCTGAAGGTTTGACCTCTGACTCATCTCCCGGTAGCATACGAAGCTAGTTAGCTTAGCATGCTAGCTGGAGACGGTTTTAACGGAGTTTGTGGAGAAAATGAGTAAAGTCCAAATGCTGAGAGCGTTGGTGGAGCAGCGACTAGCTGCGGCTGCTGAAGAGATATTTGGGCTGTTTGAAGGAACGATAGCAGAGTACGAGGAGGAACTTTCTCGTTCTAAAGAGGAGAACGAGCGACAGCGGAGACTCTTAGACGCTGTTTTCCTCCCGGAAGTCCGGATTCACAGAGAAGGTTCGTTCATCAACACATCCGGGTCTCTCAGCGTCTACATGACGTCAAGTGTTTCAACATTAAATGGTTTGTGACGCATTTAAACGTAGATAAAAAAGCTTGAATCCAGAGATGTATTCGTCTTCTTCACCTGAACATGTCGGCATACAGTTTGAACTCAAATCGACGTCCATTGTGTTCGACTAACCGACCTAAACCGACTAGCATGCAAACGGCTATTTGGGTCACAGGGCGACCAGAAAGGATGTCTGATACCAAACTGAACGTCCTGTAACAGCCGACACCCCATGGATCCAAACTTCATTCAGAAAACAAGCATTTTAAAAGTTGTCAGCTTGTTTTCTTGAAGACAGAACTTAAAAATCATGACTTAATCTGTTTTACTAATCACCGTAATTATGTAGTTATTTCGGCATACTTTTGATCTGTTTATTGCTATTAAATCATGTAGCTGAAGTGTTGAAATGATGATATGACAGGTTTTTAAGACATGTATGAATTTCATTACTCTCCACAGATGTTCAGCAGCTGTTGGTGAGAAAAGAAGAGGTTCCCTTAGAGCAGCAGGACTGGAGCTCCAGTGTGGACCAGGTGGGCGAGACAGAACCCCCACACATTAAAGAGGACCAGGAGGGCCCTGAAACCCCCCACATTAAAGAGGATATCTCGACCAGTCAGCAGGGAGAGCAGCTTCAAGGACTGGATGAGGCTGATATCAAGTACCCATTGACTCTTGTCCCTGTAAAGAGTGAAGAAGATGAAGATGAAGAGAAGCCTCAGTCCTCAGGGCTGCCTTCAGCTGCAGCCAACAGCTCAACTGAACACATGGAAACAGAAGCTGATGTAGAGGACTGTGGAGGACCGGTACCAGTCAGGAACTCGCATTCATATTTACAACCAGATACTAAAGTAAAAGTTGGAAACTGTACTGATCCTGAGACTGATGACAGTGCTGAATGGCAGAGGACCAGAGAACCTCTGTCAACTTTAAAGGCTTTGAAGAATGATGCAGTCCCTGATGGTGTGTTTAGGCCTAGTCCTGGTGTGAAACCATATAGATGCACTGAGTGTAGGAAAACATTTAGGACCAATAGACATCTAGAGAACCACATAAGAACTCACACAGGAGAAAGACCTTTCAGCTGCTCAGTTTGTAAGAAATCTTTTACATATAGACCAAATTTACGGTTACACATAAGAACACATACAGGAGAAAAACCTTTCAGTTGCTCAGTTTGTAAGAAATCTTTTACACAGAGCCCAAATTTACAGGTCCACATGAGAACTCATACAGGAGAAAAACCTTTCAGCTGCTCAATTTGTGAGAGATCTTTTACACAGAAAACAACTTTACAGTTACACATAAGAACACATACAGGAGAAAAACCATTCGGCTGCTCAATTTGTGAGAGATCTTTTACACAGAAAACAACTTTACAGTTACACATAAGAACACATACAGGAGAAAAACCATTCGGCTGCTCATTTTGTAAGAAATCTTTTACGCAGAAAACAACGTTGCAGTTACACATAAGAACACATACAGGAGAAAAACCTTTCAGCTGCTCAATTTGTGAGAAATCTTTTTCAGATGGGCGGAATTTGAAGTCACACATAAGAACTCACACAGGAGAGAACCAGAGAAGGCGTCTGCCATGTGGCGGTAAGACAACTAGTGCAATGAAGCCAAGTTAGCGCTTTTCTAACTGGACTCTGCAGGAGAACAAGTCTGAAGTGACCAGTTTCACTTAATCTGCACCATCAAAAGAAAGACCTCTCATTCACCACAACAACAGGGCTAGTTAACACACTCTCTTCATGGGCCGTTACCAAACAGTAACTGTGTATTAGCATAGCATACCAGTACCCAGCCGAACACAGGACTACTAAACTCTGCCATTGTAGTAGAGTAGAGTACATGTACTCATTTGATTCATGTTTCCACTGAGATTTATTGTTGACATTCCGTTGTAGTCACCATATTTGGGTAGTTGGCTTTCGAGTTGCGCTGATAGATGAGTATCTAAGGGATCAAGGATGCAGAGGCGGGTCTTCCATGGTGGCACGGGGGGGCACGTGCCACCCCTGCATTCTGATTGGCCACCCCGCGTGCCCCCCCAATGGTCATTGGCTCGTTGGTAATGTCAATCATCGTGTAAAGTTCGCTACACACACGGCGCACGTTAAAACGGAAGTAGATGTGAAACCTAAAGTGACGACCGTGTTAAGGACTCATGAAGGCTTTTATTTTCGAAAAAATACAAAGGAAGTAGCTCTGTGGCTCTGCGGTAATGAACTCGTTTAACTTCAACAGTCGGACTTTCTTGCAACATGATGCTTCGGTAACTTACCGGGTGCAACGAGTTAAGGTAAGAACAGAACACTACAGGTTCTTTAAAACTGTCGGTCACAAAAATGTTTTGCCAACTTCTGTTAAATTTGCATGAAAAACTGCTCTTAAACAACACGACGACAAGTGTGTTTTACTTTAGTTAGCTCTCCACCTGAAAAAACGTCAACACATCTCTCCACTGTTTCAGTAACGTTAGCATCTGTCGTGTGTTTTGCGACATGAATTAATAGTCAACAGAGTAGCCTATCATCATTGTTGCTACTGTTGGTACGGTGCAAATAACATGCTTTTCATTGTGTTTGTGAACACGTTTTCAATGTATAGCCTACTACAGTATGAAACGGAGGCAGGGAGATATCTTCGATTTCTTCTCCAAGAAGAAAATTAGCAGGGAAAGTGCAGGTGACCAGGATGAGAGTCAAGCTGAATGCAGCCAGGCAGAACAGGGTCAAAATTCCCAGGGCCAGAGCCAGACCAGCACTTGATCTGATTGTGATACAGGACATAAAATTGTTTATAAAATGTAAAGAGCTGAGAAGTTATTTTGAAGTGTCAGCACTGAGCAGTACATTGAGTTTTACTTGATCTGATTGTGATACAGGACATAAAATTGTTGACACAATGTAAAGAGCTGAGCAGTTGTTATTGTCAATTTCACTGTGAGAATTTGAGTGGCAGTGCTGTCCTAATTTCATTTTGATGTTGTTGCTTAATCTTAATAAAACACAGAACACTGAGCATTTTATTCTATTTTTTGAAAATTCTATTTCACATTTTAATTTTATTTATTTTTAATATCATGGGCTCTTTTTTTTTCTTTACATTGTTTCAGTGGTGTTTAAAACTGATTACTAAACAGAACTGCTATGTTCACTGTACAAAGCTTTCTCCCCCCTCGTT
Organism: Chelidonichthys spinosus; assembly: GCA_029853015.1. Lineage (NCBI taxonomy): Eukaryota > Metazoa > Chordata > Actinopteri > Perciformes > Triglidae > Chelidonichthys > Chelidonichthys spinosus. Next base: position 1,709,687 of record CM056836.1, on the reverse strand, counting down.
TCTGTTACTTTTGGGCGGCCCCCCCAGATTAATGGTCGTTACCCCCTGTGCCACCCCACAAAAAATTCTCTGGACCCGCCCCTGCAAGGATGGTCAGAGTTATTGCTAATCGCAGATACCTTTGTCAATGTCAAGATATTTGGTCCATTTTTCTGTTACTTTATAATATTGTTATTGTTTTAAGAATTGGTTAAATTGAATTAACTTGGTTACAGTTTCACAACAGTATGACATGCATATATACATGCATATATATAGCCAAACACACCTCCAGCCTGGTTTAAATCAATTATAACTAATGACTAGGGCTGTACCAAACAGTTTGAAGCTTCTGAGCTCCATTCATAACGTTGACAATCCAAATATTGTTATTATTATATCATTCCAGGCCAGCATAGGTTTTCTCCAGGTACTCGGGCTTCCTCCCACAGTTCAAAGACATGGAGGAAAGGTTCATTGACTGGTTGTCTGTCTCTGTGTCTGCTGGATGTTAATTTTTTAAGAAATAATTGTCTTGATTTCCATAATTATCTTTTGATATTATGTAATAACCAGAAATGCATCCTACCTGCATCCCCTGTTGAATGTGGTTCAGTATTTTCTTAGAGCTCTGTAAATATAATAAATGATTTGTTTTTCTTCAAACGTAGTTGGGAAGAGAAGTAAAAAGAAGCCAATGACAAAGCATCATTTACAGACCTTACTCTCCTCTTATACATATCTTTATGAATTTCATGTTCCATCCAAACGTTTTTGTGATACAACGTTCCAAGATTCAAGATTCAAGATAGTTTTATTGTCATATGCGCAACAATTACAGAGCAGTCGCTGGCAATGAAATTCTTATGTCTTGGGCTCCTCCAACAGTGCAGTAATACAATAAAAAGAATAAAAAGAATATATATGTAAATATATATGTAAAAAAATTATAACAATAATAAAAGTCTAAATACAAAAACCTAAATACAAAACTAAATTAATGTAAATGTGGAATGTAAAAAGTCGAATGTAGAATGTAAACAGACGTTTTTTTTAATTTTTTTATCCAGATGTCGACTGGTAAAGTGGCATGTTATATATAAAGTGACATGTTATAAAGTGGCATAGTGTTATAGTGGTGAGCTTAGTAGCTCAGGAGTTCAACAGTCTTATTGCCTGTGGGATGAAGCTGTCCCTGAGTCTGTTGGTGTGAGACCGGATGCTGCGGTAGCGTCTGCCAGACGGGAGCAGCTGAAACAGTTTGTTGCTGGGGTGATGAGGGTCTTTAATAATCCAGTTAGTCTTCTTCCTGCAGCGCTGAGTGTAGAGGGCCTCCATGGATGGCAGCTCCGTCCTGGTAATGTGCTGGGCAGCTTTCACCACCCTCTGTAATGTCTTACGGTTGAGGGCGGAGCAGCTGCCGTACCAGGCGGTGATGCAGCCAGTCAGGATACTCTCTATGGTGCACCTATAGAAGTTGCAGAGTATCCTGGAGTCCATGTGGAACCTCCGCAGCCTGCGGAGGAAGAAAAGCCGCTGTCTTGCCGTCTTTGTGATGGCGTCGGTGTGGTGAGTCCAGGTTAGGTCCTCGCAGATGTGGACCCCGAGGAACTTGAAGCTGCTGACTCTCTCTACTGCGTCCCGTTGATGGTGATGGGGGCGTGCCCGGCTCCCTGCCGCTTCCTGTAATCCACAATCAGCTCCTTAGTTTTGCTGAGGTTGAGCTGGAGGTTGTTGTCCTGGCACCTAGATGTCAGGGCTCTCACCCCCTCTCTGTACGCCGTCTCGTCGCCGTCGGTGATCAGGCCGATGACGGTCGTGCCGTCAGCAAACTTGATGATGGTGTTGGAGCTGTGTGTGGCCACGCAGTCATGTGTGAACAGGGAGTAGAGCAGAGGGCTGAGCACGCAGCCCTGGGGTCCGCCGGTGTTGAGAGTCAGGGTGGATGATGTTGCGCCTCCTATCCGTACTGCCTGGGGCCTGCCCGTCAGGAAGCTCAGGATCCAGTCACAAAGGGCGGTGTTGAGCCCGAGGACCCTGAGCTTCACAGCGAGCTTGGAGGGCACAATGGTATTGAATGCTGAGCTGTAGTCAATGAACAGCATTCTCACATATGTGTTCCTTCTCATTCCCTTTGTTTTTAGTTTTATTGTCCTTTCTATCAACACACATTCTGGTTAATTGCCAGCCTGAACCAGCCTGTATTCCTAGTAACCATCGATTGGGTAGTTTTTTTTTAATTTTTACTGTTTTTGTACTTTTCCTGTGTATTTTTATATTTAGTAGTTTTCATGGTATATTTTCGATGATTAATGGGATTATTTTATTTTGCTTTATTATGATCATCACATACTTGTTGTCTGGTAGAAATGCATACTCATGCTTCGTAGACCTCTGTGAACACGAGGAACCTTCGAGGTGCATTTTCATTGATACAAATAAAGTATCCGTCATTACACTGCAACAAATTCTTTTATGTTTTTATTCGTGTTTCTTATGGAAATGATGTTGCTGCACATCACCTCTTCTGTACCACAGATGTTCTAATATCACATCCATGTTCTGGACCTCCTAAGCTTCCGTAGGCTCTTCTGCCCCTCACACTCCTGCTTCGTTGAGGGCAAGTTGTGTTGACAAATTACTTTCTGCTAATTTTAAGTTTCATGATCTGTCATTTATTAGTTCCTTACTTTCCTTGACATTTTACATGTTTATCATTTCAGGGCCTGTGTCGAGACATTTAGGCAGAATATCATATGAAAGTCACAGTTTTGATATTGTGACTATGAAGTTTTTTAGAATCGATCTTTACATCAAAATATCGATTCCAAGTCCACTTTTACAAGAAATATTAATACTTTTATGACACAGACTCTCTAATCAATTTTATAGAAGTAGAAAGTGAAACCTGTGGTCAATATTTGTGCTGGATATGGAACTACTTTTCCTTCTGGCTTCCTTCCTGTCTGACTTGGCCACCCTCAGCAGCTTGCGTGCGTCGCATGCACACATGCCAGCAGTCGTCAGAGACAGCTGGGAGACCACTCTGTCTGGTCCAAAAAGAATTATATTGAACTCAGAGCAGCTGTTCTTATTTTCTCTTTTTTTGTGAGATTTATTTTAAATGTGATTTGCACATATTTTCAGTTGACTTGTTGATTTGCACAGATTGTCTTTAATTGGTCTGATTAAAGAGAAAACAAAATCTGATATTTGGCAGCTTGTTTAATTCTTATACAGAGGTATGAAATACATTTTTCATAATCACATTCACAAGTTTTCATTGTAAAAGTCATAATTTCCATTTGCACAAGTAGGACATCAAGAAGTATCGGTATTGGTATCGGGATACTAGCCTTGGTATCACCTGGTATTGGATCGAAAGGAAAAATAGTGGTATTGCACATCCCTTCCGGTAATGATCCCGAAGAAGTTCCAGAGGACCCGGATGTGTTACTCTTTTAGCAACATGGCGCCCGTCGTTATTAGAACCAGCAGAGCGTCTTCGTGGTGTTGAGAAAGTGTCTGTTAGCTTCACCAGTACTGATCCATCAGAGTCTCTGTGTGTCTGGATAAACCCGTCTGGATGGACTTTGTACTCTTCACCTTTTATTCTGAAGGTTTGACCTCTGACTCAATTCCCGGTAGCATACGAAGCTAGTTAGCTTAGCATGCTAGCTGGAGACGGTTGTTAACGGAGTTTGTGGAGAAAATGAGTAAAGTCCAAATGCTGAGAGCGTTGGTGGAGCAGCGACTAGCTGCGGCTGCTGAAGAGATATTTGGGCTGTTTGAAGGAACGATAGCAGAGTACGAGGAGGAACTTTCTCGTTCTAAAGAGGAGAACGAGCGACAGCGGAGACTCTTAGACGCTGTTTTCCTCCCGGAAGTCCGGATTCACAGAGCAGGTTCGTTCATCAACACACCCGGGTCTCTCAGCGTCTACATGACGTCAAGTGTTTCAACATTAAATGGTTTGTGACGAATTTAAACGTATATAAAAAAGCTTGAATCCAGAGACGTATTGGTCTTCTTCACCTGAACATGTCGGCATACAGTTTGAACTCAAATCGACGTCCATTGTGTTCGACTAACCGACCTAAACCGACTAGCATGCAAACGGCTATTTGGGTCACAGGGCGACCAGAAAGGATGTCTTGATACCAAACTGAACTTCCTGTAACAGCCAGACACCCCATCGATCCGAACTTCATTCAGAAAACAAGCATTTTAAAAGTTGTCAGCTTGTTGTCTTGAAGACAGAACTTAAAACCATGACTTAATCTGTTTTACTAATCACCATAATTATGTAGTTTTTTCGGCATAATTTTGATCTGTTTATTGCTATTAAATCACATTTCTGAAGTGTTGATTTGACAGGTTTTTAAGACATGAATGAATTTAATTACTCTCCACAGATGTTCAGCAGCTGTTGGTGAGAAAAGAAGAGGTTCCCTTAGAGCAGCAGGACTGGAGCTCCAGTGTGGACCAGGAGGGCCCTGAAACCCCCCACATTAAAGAGGATATCTCGACCAGTCAGCAGGGAGAGCAGCTTCAAGGACTGGAGGAGGCTGATATCAAGTTCCCATTGACTCTTGTCCCTGTAAAGAGTGAAGAAGATGATGATGAAGAGAAGCCTCAGTCCTCAGGGCTGCCTTCAGCTGCAACCAACAGCTCAACTGAACAGATGGATGAAGAGGACTGTGGAGGACAAGAACCAGCCAGGAACTCGCATTCATATTTAGAACCAGATACTGATGACAAGACTGGAGACTCTTCTGATCCTGAGACTGATGACAGTGCTGATTGGCAGGATACCAGAGAACCTCAGTCAACTTTAAAGGCTGTGAAACCATATAGATGCACCCAGTGTAGCAAAACATTTGGGACCAATGGAAATCTGAAGAACCACATTAGAACTCATTCAGGAGAAAGACCTTTCAGCTGCTCAGTTTGTAAGAAATCTTTTACACAGAGACGATATTTAAAGAGACACATGAGAACCCACTCAGGAGAAAGACCTTTCAGCTGCTCAGTTTGTAAGAAATCTTTTACACAGAGACGATATTTAAAGAGACACATGAGAACCCACACAGGAGAAAAACCTTTCAGCTGCTCATTTTGTAAGATATCTTTTACACAGAGACCAAATTTACTAGTCCACATGAGAACTCATACAGGAGAAAAACCTTTCAGCTGCTCAGTTTGTAAGAAACCTTTTACACGAAAAGATAATTTACATTTACACATAAGAACACATACAGGAGAAAAACCTTTCAGCTGCTCAATTTGTGGGAAATCTTTTTCAGAGAGGCGGAATTTGAACTCACACATAAGAACTCATACAGGAGACAACCAGAGAAGGCGTTGTCTGCCGGCTGGCGGTAAGACAACTTGTGCAATCGAGCCAAGGGAGCGCTTTGCTAACTGGACTCTGCAGGAGAACAAGTCTGAAGTGACCAGTTTCACTTAATCTGCACCATCAAAAGAAAGACCTCTCATCCCCCACAACAACAGGGCTAGTTAACACACTCTCTTCATGGGCAGTTACCAAACAGTTACCGTGTATTAGCATAGCATACCAGTACCCAGCCGAACACAGGACTACTAAGCTCTGCCATTGTAGTAGAGTAGAGTACATGTACTCATTTGATTCATGTTTCCACTGAGATTTATTGTTGACATTCCGTTGTAGTCACCATATTTGGGTAGTTGGCTTTCGAGTTGTGCTGATAGATGTGTATCTAAGGGATCAAGGATGGTCAGAATGATTGCTAATCGCAGATACCTTTGTCAATGTCAAGATATTTGGTCCATTTTTCTGTTACTGTATAATATTGTTATTGTTTTAACAATTGGTTAAATTGAATTAGCTTGGTTACAGTTTCACAGCAGTATGACATGCATATATACATGCATATATATAGCCAAACACACCTCCAGCCTGGTTGTAAATCAATTATAACTAATGACTAGGGCTGTACCAAACAGTTTGAAGCTTCTGAGCTCCGTTCATAACATTGACATTCCAATTATTATTATTATTATATTATACCAGCATAGGTTTTCTCTGGGTACTCGGGCTTCCTCCAACAGTTCAAAGACATGGAGGAAAGGTTCATTGACTGGTTGTCTGTCTCTGTGTGTCCATGGGATGTTCATTTTTTAAGAAATAATTGTATTGATTTCAATAATTATCTTTTGATATTATGTAATAACCAGACATGCGTCCTACCTGCATAATCTGTTGAATGTGGTTCAGTATTTTCTTAGAGCTCTGTAAATATAATAAATGATTTGTTGTTCTTGGGAAGAGAAGTAAAAAAACAAGCCAATGACAAAGCATCATTTATAGACCTTAACCTCCTCTTATACATATCTTTATGAATTTCATGTTCCATCCAAATGTTTTTGTGATGATACAACGTTCATTCTCATTCCCTTTGTTTTTAGTTTTATTGTCCTTTCTATCAACACACATTCTGGTTAATTGCCAGCCTGAACCAGCCTGTATTCCTAGAAACCATCGATTGGGTAGTTCTTTTTTTTTCTTTTTCTTTTTTTTTTACTGTTTTTGTACTTTTCCTGTGTATTTTTATATTTAGTAGTTTTCATGGTATATTTTCGATGATTAATGGGATTATTTTATTTTGCTTTATTATGATCATCACATACTTGTTGTCTGGTAGAAATGCATACTCCTGCTTCGCTGTGGGCAAGTTGTGTTGACAAATTACTTTCTGCTAATTTTAAGTTTCATGATCTGTCATTTATTAGTTCCTTACTTTCCTTGACATTTTATGTGTTTATCATTTCAGGGCCTGTGTCGAGACATTTAGGCAGAATATCATATGAAAGTCACAGTTTTGATATTGTGACTATGAAGTTTTTTAGAATCGATCTTTACATCAAAATATCGATTCCAAGTCCACTTTTCCAAGAAATATTAATACTTTTATGACACAGACTCTCTAATCAATTTTATAGAAGTAGAAAGTGAAACCTGTGGTCAATATTTGTGCCGGATATGGAACTACTTTTCCTTCTGGCTTCCTTCCTGTCTGACTTGGCCACCCTCAGCAGCTTGCGTGCGTCGCATGCACACATGCCAGCAGTCGTCAGAGACAGCTGGGAGACCACTCTGTCTGGTCCAAAAAGAATTATATTGAACTTAGAGCAGCTGTTCTTATTTTCTCTTTTTTTGTGAGATTTATTTTAAATGTGATTTGCACATATTTTCAGTTGACTTGTTGATTTGCACAGATTGTCTTTAATTGGTCTGATTAAAGAGAAAACAAAATCTGATATTTGGCAGCTTGTTTAATTCTTATACAGAGGTATGAAATACATTTTTCACAATCACATTCACAAGATTTCATTGTAAAAGTCGTAATTTCCATTTGCACAAGTAGGACATCAAGAAGTATCGGTATTGGTATCGGGATACTAGGCTTGGTATCGCCTGGTATTGGATCGAAAGGAAAAATAGTGGTATTGCACATCCCTACCGGTAATGATCCCGAAGAAGAAGGTCCAGAGGACCCGGATGTATTTGTCTTTTAGCAACATGGCGCCCGGCGTTATTAGAACCAGCAGCGCGTCTTCGTGGTGTTGAGAAAGTGTCTGTTAGCTTCACCAGTACTGATCCATCAGAGTCTCTGTGTGTCTGGATAAACCCGTCTGGATGGACTTTGTACTCTTCACCTTTTATTCTGAAGGTTTGACCTCTGACTCATCTCCCAGTAGCATACGAAGCTAGTTAGCTTAGCATGCTAGCTGTAGACGGTTTTAACGGAGTTTGTGGAGAAAATGAGTAAAGGGGCGGACTGTGAATGGACAGGAGATGACAGAAGGAAGTGACGGATCAGGAAACGAGTTAGGAATGGAGCTCAGTGGCAGGTGAATTGAAAGCTGGAGTGAGGAGTAAGCGGGGAAAGCCAGGTGAAAACGCAAGAAAAAAGGAAGGAGCTCAATATCAGAAGAAACCGATAATGAGCAAGCGAGACAGGGCGAGGAAGAGCACAAAGTATTCGTCAGGCTGGAACAAGAAGGTGCGTCTCCTTACCAAGGGGATAAACAATCTAGTGGGAGAGGTAAAGAGTGCGAAAGTTCTGCGCAGTGGAGCACTGTTGATTTTTTGCAGAGACAGCGCACAACTTGGGAAAGCGATTCGGCTGAATAAGATCGAGGGGAAAAAAGTTCAAGCCACGATTGCTAAGGGTGGGCGTCTCACCCGAGGAGTGATTTTTGGTATCCCACTGAGTGTGTCTGCTGAACAGATTAAAGAAAATGTGAAGGGTGCAAGAGTGAGGGAAGTCAGACGTCTAAAAACTACTCGTGAGGGCCAAAAATGTGACAGTTTGTCGGTGTTGCTCACGTTTGATGAGGACCGACTCCCTGCTATAGTATTTATCGGATATATGAGCTATGATGTTAGACTCTATGTTCCTCCGCCGCTAAGGTGCTTTAAATGCCAGAAATATGGGCATGGGTAAACAAAGGTGTGGGAGATGAGCATGAATACGGGAAGTGTGAAACGGGAGCTAAACTTAAATGCTGTAACTGCGGAGGGGAGCACACTTCTGCATATAGAGGGTGTGAAGTCAGTAAGAGAGCAGAAGAGGTGCAGCGAGTGAAAACATCCCAAGGGGTCACATACGCGGAAGCGGTCAGAAGGGTGGGGATGCAGCCAAATGGCAGTCGTGTTAAGATGGCAGACAGGCCTGAAATGAGAACATATGAGGGATGCAGAAGAGTTAAAGAAGACACGCTGATTGTGGAGAAAAGGCAGTTCGTACTGTTCATGGTAGATGTAATTAATTGTACTGCGCAAACAGACAAGAAAACAGAAAAAATCTAAATAATAGTGAAACCAGCAGAGAAATATCTGGGAATTCAGGCCATTGGGTGGGAGGAAGTGGAGGACATGTTGAAGACAGGTTTACCCAGATACTGTATGGGGTGGTGGATCTTCATGGTCTTAAGTATATTGCAGTGGAATGCAAGAAGTCTTGTAGCTAATGGGCAGGAGTTTAAGAAGTTTGTTTCAGGTCTGCAGGATAAACCCAGTATAATCGGTATTCAAGAAACATGACTGAGAGCGCAATGGGATTTCATAATACACGGATACACGGCTATAAGAAATGACAGGAAGATGGGGAAAGGTGGTGGGGTGGCTACTTTTGTCAGAAATGAAATAAGGTTTAGTACTGTCCAATTAGGGAGCGAATGTGAGTCCATAATAATTAAGGTGTGGACAGGCAAATATGAGCTATCAATAATTAATTACTATAATCCATGTAACAAACTGAGTATAGATATACTGAATATGGTGTTGGGGGAAGTGCAGGGGAAAGTAGTGTGGAAGGAGATTTCAATGCACACAGCACTCTATGGGGAAGTGAGAGAACTGATACAAACAGCTCAATAGTAGAAGAATTTATAGAAGATAAAGGATTAGTAAGTATGAATGACGGGAGGGGAACAAGGTATGACTGTGTTCAAAACAAAGAAAGTGTGATTGATTTAACGCTGATGTCAAATGAAATGGCCGGTGTCACTGCGTGGGAAGTGTTAAGTGAAACATTAATGGGTAGTGATCACTATCCGATCACTATTAAGATTGGAATAGAGCTGCAACGGGAGGAAGACATGAGATTAGTAAGATAGGTTGGGAGGTACAGCTGTCGGAGGTTTGGGGAATGATCAGGAAAATGAGTGGAATAAGAAGGAATATAACAAACCCAGTATTAACAAGTAACAGTAGAACAGCGGTTAGTGGTTTAGAAAAAGCGACGCTATTGGCAGAAACACTAATCAAAGTTCTCTGTTCAGAAAACTTATCAGCAGAGGCTAGGCAACAAAGGAATATAATGCAAGCACAAAACACAACAGAAGAGTACCTGGATCTTCCATTCAGTGTGTACGAGTTAAAGAGGATCATCCCCAGCACCCGGCAGTCAGCGCCAGGGAAAGACGATATCTGCTACTGTATGTTAGACAACATGGATGACAGGTCACTAGAGGTAATATTAAAATTAATTAATAAAGTATGGGAGTCAGGGGAGATTCCAGCTGCATGGAAACACTCGATCATAGTGCCAATTTTAAAACCAGACAAAGCTGCATCAGACCCGTCAAACTATAGACCCATTGCTCTTACATCTCAATTAGGGAAAACTATGGAAAAGATGGTTACAGAGAGGTTGATGTATTTCATAGAAAATAGAGATCTTATTTCCTCGTGTCAGAGTGGGTTTCGTAAAGGGAGAAATACAATGGATTCAGTGTTGTGTCTAGAATCAGAAATTAGGAAAGCTCAGACAAATAAAGAGATGGTGGTTGCTGTGTTCTTTGACATAGAGAAAGCGTATGACATGCTGTGGAAAGAGGGCCTGCTAATTAAACTGGATAAGTTAGGAGTGGGAGGGTAGCTATATAACTGGGTGTTGGGCTTCCTGTTTGGGAGGAGAGGTCAGAGTAGGGAATGAGCGTGTGCCACAGGGAAGTGTGTGCAGTCCAATACTCTTCAACTGCATGATTAATGACATCTTTGAGGAGGTGGGGGGAGGAATAAGTAAATCACTATTTGCCGATGATGGGGCATTATGGGTAAGGGGGAGGAATCTGAAATATCTACAGAAGAAGTTGCAGACAGCGGTTGACGCAGTGGAATAGTGGGCAAATAGGTGGGGATTTAAGCTATCAGTTGCAAAAACTCAAATGATATGTTTTGCAAAACGCCATAAAGACGTATCAATAACGTTATATGGTGAAAACACTGGAGCAAGTCAAAGTCATTCGTTTTTTGGGTGTCCTGTTTGATGAAAAGCTCACCTGGAGAGAACACATTGAGAGGACAAAAGAAAAATGTAAAAATGTTAATAACCTTTTGAGATGCCTGTCAGGTCGTGATTGGAGTGCAACCAGGAAATCTCTTAAAACATTAAACATATATCAAACCATGATGAGAACCAGATTAGACTATGGGAGTGTTGCGTATATGTCAGCAGCAGAAAGTCACCTTAAGAAGCAGGCTAAAGGACTCAGGGTATGTAGTGGGGCATTTAAGACCTCCCCAGTTGCAGCTCTGCAGGTTGAGATGGGGGAAGAGCCATTAAGAATAAGAAGGGTAAAGCTCATGTTGGCATACTGGGTTCACCTGCAGGGCCATAAAAGATCTCACCCAGCAAAGGCTACATTAGAGGACTGCTCAGAGCATGATAAGTCGAACTTCTGGAGCTTAGGCTGGGTTGGAAACGCTAAGGCAGAAAGTGTTGGCTTGTGCAACATGCAGTATACTCCTAATGTTTCATTCCAGAAATTCCTCCCTGGTTGTTCCCGATGCCATCAGTGGACTTTAATATCCAACAGAAGATCAAAAATAAGTCAAAGCAAGGAGTTACTGGAGTCGTGGTTCAAAAGTATATCGAACAGAATTATGCAAATACAATAGCAATATTTACAGACGGATCAAAAGAGCCAGAAACTGGGCGTACCGGAGCTGCGGCCTACATTCCGGAATATAAAGTGGCAATTAAGGAGCGAGCAACAGACCACGCATCATAGTTGAACTTCTGGCTATCACGCTTGCACTGAGATGGTTAGGGGGAAACCCTAACATAGTATTAAGACCATGAAGTCATGCAGGCAAGATTTGATCATGGAGATCCACCAAAAGTTATACAGCTTTCATAATAGGGGGAGAACGGTCAGATTTCTGTGGGTTCCTGCATTCAGGCATTGACGGCAATGAGGATGCAGACATACTTGCAAAACAAGCACTCCGGTCACAAGCAGTAAACATCAACCTCCCACTAGGGAAAGCAGAAGGAAAGACAATCATTAAATCACAAATGCGAAAGGTTTGGCAGGAATACTGGCATACAAATGAGACCGGAAGACACTTCTACAATATACAAAAACAGGTGGGGAAAGGAGGAATGGTGGGCAGGAGCAGGAAGGAGGAGGTGGTCATTACCCGCCTCAGATTAGGACACACGGCGCTTAACAGCACGCTACACCAAATCGGCAAACATCCTACTGGTGAATGCAGAATGTGTGATCATCCTGAATCTGTGCAACACGTTCTCATGGAATGCAAGGGTTATGAGAGAGAGAGGAAAGAACTAAAGCAGCAATGAATAGGGAAAAAGTGAGCTTCACGGTAGGGAACATGTTGCAAAGATCAGAAAGCATTAGCAGGTATGTGAGCAAGTACTTGAGGGAAACAGGATTAATGGATAGGGTTTAAACATTTATTTATGTATATTTTTACTATTTATATATATATTTATTTACTTCAATTTTGTTTCTTTTCTTTTGTCATCAATCCTAACTGCACATCGAATGTACCACACTCCAGACCAGTAGGTGGCGGCAATGCACCTGTAAACTGGATGCCAGCCGCCAATCAAATCCAACAGAAGAAGAAGAAGAAGAAGAAGAAGAGAAGAAGAAGAAGAAGCACCGCCGACTCATCCTGCTTCCCAGTTCAGCCTCTGATGGCGGTAATGCGACAATTCGTTGTTTGCTTCCCGCTAATAATCCCGATGACCCGGATGTATTTGTCCTTTAGCAACATGGCGCCCGGCGTTATTTGAACCAGCAGCGTGTCTTCGTGGTGTTGAGAAAGTGTCTGTTAGCTTCACCAGTACTGATCCATCAGAGTCTCTGTGTGTCTGGATAAACCCGTCTGGATGGACTTTGTACTCTTCACCTTTTATTCTGAAGGTTTGACCTCTGACTCATCTCCCGGTAGCATACGAAGCTAGTTAGCTTAGCATGCTAGCTGGAGACGGTTGTTAACGGAGTTTGTGGAGAAAATGAGTAAAGTCCAAATGCTGAGAGCGTTGGTGGAGCAGCGACTAGCTGCGGCTGCTGAAGAGATATTTGGGCTGTTTGAAGGAACGATAGCAGAGTACGAGGAGGAACTTTCTCGTTCTAAAGAGGAGAACGAGCGACAGCGGAGACTCTTAGACGCTGTTTTCCTCCCGGAAGTCCGGATTCACAGAGCAGGTTCGTTCATCAACACATCCGGGTCTCTCAGCGTCTACATGAAGTCAAGTGTTTCAACATTAAATGGTTTGTGACGCATTTAAACGTAGATAAAAAGCTTGAATCCAGAGACGTATTCGTCTTCTTCACCTGAACATGTCGGCATACAGTTTGAACTCAAATAGACGTCCATTGTGTTCGACTAACCGACCTAAACCGACTAGCATGCAAACGGCTATTTGGGTCACAGGGCGACCAGAAAGGATGTCTGATACCAAACTGAACTTCCTGTAACAGCCGACACCCCATCGATCCGAACTTCATTCAGAAAACAAGCATTTTAAAAGTTGTCAGCTTGTTGTCTTGAAGACAGAACTTAAAATCATGACTTAATCCGTTTTACTAATCACCATAATTATGTAGTTATTTCAGCATACTTCTGTTTATTGCTATTAAATCACATTTCTGAAGTGATGATTTGACAGGTTTTTGAGACATGAATGAATTTCATTACTCTCCACAGATGTTCAGCAGCTGTTGGTGAGGAAAGAAGAGGTTCCCTTAGAGCAGCAGGACTGGAGCTCCTGTGTGGACCAGGAGGGCCAGACAGAACCCCCACACAGTAAAGAGGACCAGGAGGACCCTGACCCTCCACACATTAAAGAGGACCAGGAGGACCCTGAACCCCCACACATTAAAGATGACCAGGAGGACCTCTTGACCACTCAGCAGGGAGAGCAGCTTCAAGGACTGGGGGAGGCTGATATTAAGTTCCCATTGACTCTTGTCCCTGTGAAGAGTGAAGAAGAGAAGCCTCAGTCCTCAGGGCTGCCTTCAGCTGCAACCAACAGCTCAACTGAACACATGGAAACAGAAGCTGATAAAGAGGACTGTGGAGGACCAGAACCACCGAGGAACTTGCATTCATATTTACAACCAGATACTGAAGGCAAAGCTGAAAACTTTTCTGATCCTGAGACTGATGACAGTGCTGATTGGCAGGATACCAGAGAACCTCTGTCAACTTTAAAGGCTTTGAATAATGATGTAGTCCCTGACGGTGTGTTTAGGCGTAGTCCTGGTGTGAAACCATATAGATGCACTGAGTGTAGGAAAACATTTGGGACCAATGGAAATCTGAAGAACCACATAAGAACTCATACAGGTGAAAGACCTTTCAGCTGCTCAGTTTGTAAGAAATCTTTTACACGGAGACCAAATTTGCAGGTTCACATGAGAACCCACACAGGAGAAAAACCTTTCAGCTGCTCATTTTGTAAGAAATCTTTTACACAGAAAACAAATTTACAGTTACACATAAGAACACACACAGGAGAAAAACCTTTCAGCTGCTCATTTTGTAAGAAACCTTTTACACGTAAAGATACTTTACATTTACACATAAGAACACATACAGGAGAAAAACCTTTCAGCTGCTCAATTTGTGAGAAATCTTTTTCAAATAGGCCGAGTTTGAAGGCACACATAAGAACTCACACAGGAGAGAACCAGAGAAGGCGTTGTCTGCTGGCTGGCGGTAAGACAGCTAGAGCATTGAAGCCAAGTTAGTGCTTTGCTATTTGGACTCTGAACAAGCCTGAGGTGACCGGTTTCACTTAATCTGCACCATCAAAAGAAAGAACTCTCCTCATCCCCCACAACAACGGGGCTATTTAACACACTCTCTTCATGGGCCGTTACCAAACAGGAACTGTGCATTACATAGCATACCAGTAGCCAGCCGAACACAGGACTGTTAAGCTTTGCCATAATGCTTGATGTTGTTCTGAGGGGTATTCCACCAAACTCGCTAATTAAAGCGGCGCTTACCTGGTTAAGCCTGGTTAGAACTATCACCAACTTCCACTTGCAGCTAAACCCGTTCCATTAACACATTTCAGCCGCGCCTTGTTGAGGCTAATTCAAGCGAGGCTAACGTCGTGTGTTACGCACGTTCACGGGATATGAAGCCAGACTAGAACCGTGAATGTCGAATCATCGAGAAAATGACAGAAAAGACCAGAGAAAAAATTGATTGAACTGTACGAGGAGTACAAACCCATCATAACCAAAAAAGGGAATACTGTAGTGATAAATAAAAATCGCGAGGCTGCTTGGGCAAGAATTGCCGAGCGATTAAATACGGAAGTACCGTTAAGAGTAACATGTTCTAATATAATACTGACTACGAGTTCTCTAACGTGAGGATAGTGTAGAGGTAATGCGCTGGCTTAACACTCGGCAGGCGACGGTTCAATTCCCGACTATGGAACAATGTTTCTTTCTTTGGCCGGAACTCTCTCTCTCTCTCTCTCTCTTTCTCTCTTTTTTTAGATAGGCCTAGTAAATGTAATACATTGACCAACTCATTTATCTCAACAATTCAATGAACACATTCAATGAACCTATTAATGAACTCACCTGAAAGGAATTTATGTGCCTGAAAATTGCATGCAGCAATGCCTTTGTCATTGGGATCTAAAACATGCTATTAATAATAACATCTTTATGCCTATCATGTTTTTGCAAGTTATATTTGGGTTCTGGGGAAATTGTATGACATATTTATCATAAAGTAAAATGTTGTTCTAATTCTCTGATCTAAAGACAATTATACAGGGGGGGAAAAAAACACACACATGAGATATCCTCGCCGGGATGTGAACCGGCGATGCTCACATTTAAGGGCAGGTACGTCACCACTCACCCAACTGGGCATTTTAGAAAATTACATGGCCAGTCGGTGTTAAACAAAATAAATGAATTATTAATATTTTTTCATTGCAAGCATGTATTCTTAGACGCTTGATGAAAATATAGTCTGTTTGTACTTCATATATGTCATTTTGGTAATTTTTGGTCTTTCACGTGACGAAATCACGAGGACTAGGCTTGGCGGAACCTTCTGCTGGTACAGTTGTTTCTGACAGACGGACTTCTCTGAAACCCCCGCTAAAGTAAGCCTGATGGTTAGCCTGCCCCGGGGGCACAGATCCGCTCGTGCTCAAAAGAAATATATGCAGAGACAGCGCTCCTTCACAACAACAACAAGACGTGTGTGTTTAGTATTAGGACATGATGACGTATGTACAACAGGCAATTGGGCCAAGGCCCGTTTGGGCTGGAGCAGTGTGAATGCAAAGTGGCGGGGGCACGCTACCGATCGAGTCCTTAGGCAGCCTATGTTAATTAATTAAGGGTTTGTTTTTTGATAAGCTGTGGAACTAAGTTAATCTATTTCTATCTGAATTTCTATGAACTATTAAGCTGCTGAGTAAACCTATAACTTATATTTTACTCGATAAAATAAGATAATATATGCACTCATTTCATTGTAGTGTTTTACAGTATCTGTAGCTATTAATGTGATGCTCATCATTTTCCAGACATATTTTTCCGGCCACTAATTTTGGATCATTTCCATCAACCGGCCCTCATTCAAAACGAATTGAATTGCCCTGTTCTATTGCATCAGCTGCCATTATCTAGTTGGAAAGTGGAATGGACACATAGGTTAGCTTGTTAAAAAAACCAATGCAGTTTGGCATCATTTTAAAGTAACTACAAGCAAGTCTGCGACATGCAAAGTCTGTGGTGTAGAAGTCTCACAGGGTGGTGCTAACAGGGCCTCCTACAGCACCACTAACCAAATAAAACATCTTAAAAATCACCAGCCTGACAAGCACGCCATTTACTGTAAAGCGACAGCGTCTGCAACTGACGGACTCCTTATTTGATGGTGAAAGAATAAAAGCCATTGAACGCAGTTTGGATGCCTGTCTATTTCTTAATGTACACGAAATTAAATGCTGTTTGCCAACAAAAATGGTGATATCGCTATCGGAAAACCTGTATCGGGAAATATCGGATCGGAACCTATTTGAAAATATCGCAATTGGAACTGAAGCTAAAAAATGAGATTGGGACATCCCTAATGCTATCATAGGTTTTCTCTGGGTACTCGGACTTCCTCCCACAGTTCAAAGACATGGAGGAAAGGTTCATTGACCGGTTGTCTGTCTCTGTGTCTGCTGGATGTTCATTTTTTAATAAATGATTGTATTGATTTTCATAATAATCTTCTTATTATGTAATAACCAGACATGCGTCCTGCATTCCCTGTTGAATTTGGTTCAGTATTTTCTGAGAGCTCTGTAAATATAATAAAAGATTTGTAGAAATGCATACTTATGCTTTGGGGACCTCTGTGAACACAAGCCTGTCGAGGTGCATTTTCATTGATACAAATAAAGTTTCCATCATTACACTGCAACTAATTCTTTTATGTTTTTAATCATGTTTCTTGTGAATATTATGTTGCTACACAGATGTTCTAATATCACATCCATGTTCTGGACCTCCTAAGCTTCCGTAGGCTCTTCTGCCCCTCACACTCCCGTTTTGCTTTGCTGAAGGCAAGTTGTGTTGACAAATTCCTTTCTGCTAATTTTATGTTAAATGATCTTTCATTTATTAGTTCCTTACTTTCCTTGACATTTTACATGTTTATCATTTCAGCGCCTGTGTCGAGACATTTAGGCAGAATATATGAAAGTCACAGTTTTGATATTGTGACTACGAAGCAGGATTTGTGCTTAGCGAGGTAACTTCAGGGTTAACTCTGGGTTTTCCATCCTACTATGCTGGTTCACTTCTTACCGGGGAAGATCACCATGGTAACTTACACTGTAGAGCTAACCTGCTCCACATAACCAGGTTATGTTCCTGACAAGAGATCAACGTGTAGAAAAACACTGCCTACTGACCAATCAGCTCTCTTGGTGCGTGGATTAAGAAAAAAGAAGCTCAGTGGATCATGGATCGGGTCTCTTAGGAGAACTAGAGTTTTCAGAGACCAGCAACAATCCCTTTTCTTTCCCTGTTAATGTTTTATATGAGAGATCCAGATTCTCATCGGAGGGCATGATGTATCTGTGTCAGCGTACAGCCTACTAACCACTTCTAATTATGTTTTTATATGTATTTTATTTGCTCCCGAATCCGTTTTACACCGCTGGGATTACAGCTGAAAAAATAAGGCTGTTATTGTCATAAACCACGTTGTAAGAATACATCTAAGCAACACATTCATTTTTTTTAACGTTATCTGTTGACCTTTTATTGCAGGAGGACAGCAAGTTAAAGGGATATCAGAGAGAGGGACGACATCCTTAAAAAAGATTCAGATTGTAACCCGGGGCCGCTGCATGGAGCCTCGGTACATGAGGCGGTAACTCTACCACTGAGCTATCAGCACACTTATCACGGATCTTTCATACAAACACTTAATAAGAAGTGAACCAGCGTCGTAGGACGGAAAACCCGGAGTTAATCCTCGCTAGTTAACTCGCTAAACCCAAATCCTGCTTCCCAGTTCAGCCTCTGGTGGCGGTAATGCGACAATTCGATGTTTGCTAGCCGCTAATGATCCCAAAGAAGAAGAAGTTCCAGAGGACCCGGATGTATTACTCTTTTAGCAACATGGCGCCCGGCGTTATTAGAACCAGCAGCGCGTCTTCGTGGTGTTGAGAAAGTGTCTGTTAGCTTCACCAGTACTGATCCATCAGAGTCTCTGTGTGTCTGGATAAACCTGTCTGGATGGACTTCGTACTCTTCACATTTTATTCTGAAGGTTTGACCTCTGACTCATCTCCCGGTAGCATACGAAGCTAGTTAGCTTAGCATGCTAGCTGGAGACGGTTGTTAACGGAGTTTGTGGAGAAAATGAGTAAAGTCCAAATGCTGAGAGCGTTGGTGGAGCAGCGACTAGCTGCGGCTGCTGAAGAGATATTTGGGCTGTTTGAAGGAACGATAGCAGAGTACGAGGAGGAACTTTCTCGTTCTAAAGAGGAGAACGAGCGACAGCGGAGACTCTTAGACGCTGTTTTCCTCCCGGAAGTCCGGATTCACAGAGCAGGTTCGTTCACTTCTTCTCTCGCTGTTCACTCGTTTTAAACTGACACCAGTCTCCTGAATGGTCGATCATTCTGGTCATCAACCCACCTTCTAACTTATGAAGGTAAACGTGCAAGAAATAAAGTATTTTCCCCGGGTGGTATTGGAACTTTTCCTGCATTAAACGATCCGAGTTTATCTTCCATCGCTGGTTACTCGATGCCGATAACCAGAAAACGAGTCTATAATTGGGGGGTGATCTGACACAGTGAAAATAATAAGGGTTTCATAACTCTAGGTTGTGTATGAAACATATTTTAAGATTCTCCAATTGATGTTTCATTGTGTTGTTTAGCTCAGGGATTCAGTGTACACAGAGGGAAGGTTAAACCTTGGATTGAGTTGGTGAATAAGTTGTTCGGAGCCAGGATCCCCACCAAACAATAGCTGTTTTATTATGTATTATTAATCACCATAGCCATTCATTTTATGAGAAAATAACACACTGTCTTCAGCTGTTTTACTGAAATGTGTCTGTGTGTTTACTGTTTTCCTACAGACGTCCAACAGCTGTTGGAGAGTAAAGAACAGATTCCCTTTGAACAACAGGACTGGAGCTCCAGTCCGGACTGGGAGGATCTTGAACCTCAACACATTAAAGAGGAACCGGACAAACTCTGGACCAGCCAGGAGGGAGAGCAGCTTCAAGGGTTGGAGGAGGCTGATATCAAGATCCCTGTGAAGAGTGAAGACGATGACGATGAAGAAAAGCCTCAGCCCTCAGGGCTGGCTTCAGCTGCGACCAACACCACATTTGGATTAATTAAAATAGAAGCTGATGAAGAGGACTGTGGAGGACCAGAACCAGCCAGAAACTCGGAGTCACCTGGGTCTGATGACAGTGCTGATTGGCAGGAGACCAGAGAACCATGGTCAGATTTAAAGGCTTTGAAGAATGATGAAGTCCCAGACAGTGTTTTTAGATGTAGTCCTGGTGAGAAACCACTGAGATGCTCCGAATGTCGGAAAACATTTAGCCACAATGGTGATCTGAAGAGACACATAAGAACTCATACAGGAGAAAGGCCTTTCAGCTGCTCAATTTGTGAGAAATCTTTTACACAGAATGGAGGTTTACAGAGACACATGATAACTCATAGAGTAGAAGAACCTTTCAGCTGCTCATTTTGTAAGAAATCTTTTAAACTGACTCAACATTTACAGAGACACATGAGAACTCATACAGGAGAGAAGCCTTTCAGCTGCTCAGTTTGTGGTAAAGGTTTCACTGCAAATGAAGATCTGAAAGCACACATGAGAACTCATACAGGAGAAAAACCATACAGCTGCTTAGTTTGTCAGAAATCTTTTACATGGCGCGGAAATTATCTGAAACACGTCAAAATCCACACAGGTGAGAAGCCTTTCAGCTGCTCAGTTTGTGAGAAATCTTTCACACAGAGTGGAGGTTTACATATACACATGAGAACTCATACAGGAGAAAAACCTTTCAGCTGCTCAGTTTGTCAGAAATCTTTCACACAGAGTCAACATTTACACTTACACATGCGAACTCATACAGGAGAAAAACCTTTCAGCTGCTCATTTTGTAAGAGATCTTTTACACGGCGTCAGCATTTACAGAGACACATGGGATCTCACACAGGAGAAACACCTTTCAAATTATGAAATATTTGTCTTAGTCTAACATAACAGAGCAGCTATGACACAGTTGGAAGAGAGCTGTCTCTCTCCCACTATGTGTGAGTCAGTATCATATTTATGGCGGCATCTTGGCTAGCGTATTCGCTGGATGCCCCTTTCAATTCAAACAGCGGAAGCGTCATGCTCGCTTACCTTTACCTCATGGCTGATACAAACAAAACAGAGGATAGGTTGATAATTGGTCAGGGGCCCGTTCCAGAAAGCAGGTTTTCCTCAAACTCTTGAGTTTGTTAACCCTGAGAAAAGCGATACTCTGAGTTTTCCGTTCCAGAAAGAGAGGCAACTCAACCTTTTAGGTCAGTTACCATAGTAACTGACTCTGTGAACCTTACCTGCTCGCTGGCAGGTTTGCTTCAACAAACCCTGAGTTTCTCCCTACATGTCTCCACCTTTTTCCGGAATCTGAGACCAACTCTGAAAAAAATTGCTGTCGTTTCTTTGTCGACCTAATCGATATAGAAA
Source organism: Chelidonichthys spinosus (assembly GCA_029853015.1). Lineage (NCBI taxonomy): Eukaryota > Metazoa > Chordata > Actinopteri > Perciformes > Triglidae > Chelidonichthys > Chelidonichthys spinosus. The sequence goes on along the minus strand of CM056836.1, from coordinate 1,688,633 downwards.
TAAAAGTTATTCTAGCAGCTTAACGTCAGGAGAGGATTTTGATTACTTAGAAGAAAATTGCAGTTTTTCCTACCGATCACATATCTAAACAATATTCTCCAACATTTTTGACATTTCATATCGCGGACATAATGCATATTCTTTAGTTTGTGTGTGGATTGTACTACATCTACATGCAACATTTGTTGCAAGTTAAGGTTGTCACAGTTTGTCTCAAGATTTGCGTGGTGTCATCAGGTCAAAAGATGTACATTTCTTAGTTTTCAGTCCTAACAATGTGATGGAAAATCTCTTTTCTCATGTAGTCCTCTTGTAAAACCCTACGCTTTGTTAATAACAATGTATACCTGTGTGTATGCATATTGTAGGTGCTTAAGGACAGACAGGAAGATCCGATATATATGTGTGTGTGTCACAAGCTATCATAAGATAGAACAACCCAGAAATGTATTTGTTTATTTGTTTATTTATTAGGATCCCCATTAGCCATCACTCTGTTGTGGGAGTAATGGCTATTCTTCCAGGGGTCCTTACACAAAATGAAATACATAATAAAAACATACATAGTAACAACTAGAATCCTCTATGGTAGTTACAATGGAGAAAGAAAAAAATATATATACAAAATTGAATTCAATAATTTACCACCAAGTGGACTACTCATTTCAATTGGAAGAAATTACTAAAAACAATTTTAAATTTTGCAAACACGGGACAATACCTATAAAGCAAACAATTAACCAACAATTAAAAAATTAACCAACATAAACAAACACACAAAAAAACAAGAAGTCAGATTTTATAATATCAACGCCATCTTTTTTAGTTTTTAAAAGTACTTCTGCTTTCCAGTGATACTAGCTCCAATGGTAGCTTGTTCCACTCTGCAACAGCTCTGTACATAACTGTGCTCGTGGTCTATAATATCAAACGCAGCACTAAAATCTAAAAGTACTGCACCCACCACCTCCTTTTTATCAATATGTTGTAACCAACAGTCCGTTAAAGATGTTAAGGCAGTTGCTATTGAGTGGTTCACTCTATACGCATGCTGGAAGTCTGTATTTAAGCTAAAATCATTAAAATACTGTTGGATCTGCTTATAGATAATGCCTTCAAAAAGTTGACCTATTACTGGTAAAATAGTTTGCTGTTTGGGCCTGCAAAAGGTTCCTTGCAGTTCTTTGGGAGAGGTTTTCCAACGCTGAGGGTACACCTTCTCTTTAAAACATAGGCTAGAGGCTTGGCTACAAATTCTGCTGACAGTCGTAATAGTTTACCATCCAGATCATCAATCCCACTGGGCTTGTCTGTTTTTAAGGAGAGAAGAAGCTTTCTAATTTCATCAGCATTAGTGACTCTGAATTCAAATTCAAAATTCAAATAAATCACTGTGTGCTGATTATCTTGTACCATCATGCGATAACAATATGCAACTCACCCATTTCCTGAAGGTGCAGTTATCAGTATGTATAAAACGGTGACCCACTCATCCCTACCAGAGTTGAGGCCAATGACGGTGGTGACAACAACCAACTTCAGGAGCCTGATGAAACTACATGAACAAAAAACCATCAAACCCTACGGGTTCCAATGACTAATGTTTTGTTTTGTGCAAGAGCAAATAAATACTGGAAAATAATTCATTTCCTCGTTTCTTTCCAAGCCCTTCCCACATCGCTTACATATGACTCCGTTTATTTTCAACGATCCTGGTGGGGTCCAGGTGGACTTCTGGAGGTCGGTGGTCCAGTACTACAGGGACTGCACATCAGAAAGAAGACCACTGATCTCCACGATCCAACTGTCGTGCTGCTCTTTTTCTTTTTTCATGAAGTGAGTCGATGACTCCTTTTATTTTTGTTGTGTGAATTTTCCCAATGAATATGTATTAAAAAAGGCATCACTATGCCATCTGGTGCGAGCCTCATTCCCGGTCGGAGACATGTAACCATAGTTAACTGTGTCAACTTCATGATTGTAAAAGAATCCCAAAGTGTATTCAACCTGACAGAGTGAAATCTTACCCTCACATGGAAGCGTTATTGACGTTACAGAGTTGTCCAACACTGTGCATGAGTTAAAAGAATGATGCTCGTAAAAATGCACATCCAACGAGCCAATAAAGCCCGTAAACATTTTGATGAATTCACAATGCTTCACTCAGAGTTTGGCTGTCTATTAGGGCTGAAGTCGGATCCTTTAGACGCTAGTAGGGAGGGGCATGCATGCTGCCCTCTCCACCCCTTTTGCAGTCATAGTCACCATGGCAACCGGGCCAGGCCCTCTGTGTGTCACGAAAATGTGGAGAAAGTGGGAGTTCCCTGCAAAAAGATGTAAGATTAAAATCCTACATTAAAAAGTATAGAGGTATTACAAATGAAAGTCCATCAACAACGGGCGTGTATATGAATCTATATAGATTTATTCATGATTGATAAATATCACCATGTTCACCCTCACACCTGCCGGTCCTTCTGTTCTATTATTTTGTTTTCGGTCGGGGCAAATAGATAAAAAAAAAAATAGAGAAATAGATTATAGATAAGTAGAGATAAAAAGTAGAGAAAATAAATCCTTGAGTTTGTGTCTTTCCATGCCTTACCCACATTTGTCACATACAAAATATATTTCACAAGCTTGCAGGCTTTTATTTTGTAGGTTGCCAACCAAGTGGGTGGCAAGAAGTAGATGGACCTGCACCTGTTCACACACATTCATACACTGACGGCAGAGGAGCTGCCTGTACATCAGCATCTACCTCTCATACACATTCACACGCCAGTATCTTGCCCAGGGACACTTCGGCATGCAGGACCGCCAAGCTTCTGATTGAAGGACGCCTCACTCTACCTCTGAGCCACAGCCGCCCCCGATGTTCTGTGAAGTGTTGTCAATACCACTTCCGTGTTTTAGAATAACTAATATAATAGGAGAAGATATAATAGGAAAATATCAGCCCGTTCTGTAATGTTTTATTACATACTGTAGGTAGTCAACAGCCTGGTCCACACTCCAGACCAGCAGGTGGCGGTGATGCAACAATTCGTTGTTTGCCATCCGCTATTTAACCCCGAAGAGGAGTGTTCTAGAGGACCCGGATGTCTTTTAGCAACATGGCGCCCGGCGTAATTAGAACCAGCAGCGCGTCTTCGTGGTGTTGAGAAAGTGTCTGTTAGCTTCACCAGTACTGATCCATCAGAGTCTCTGTGTGTCTGGATGAACTTTGTACTCTTCACCTTTTATTCTGAAGGTTTGACCTCTGACTCATCTCCCGGTAGCATACGAAGCTAGTTAGCTTAGCATGCTAGCTGGAGACGGAGTTTGTGTTTCCTTCGTCGCGTAAAAAAAATGCCTAAAGTCCGAATGCTGAGAGCGCTGGTGGAGCAGCGACAACCGGCCATACAGGACGCGGTTCCCCCCCCGGAAGTCCGGTTAAACAGAGCACGTTGGTTCACTGCTTCATCAAACCACCTTCTAACTCATGAAGGTAAACGTGCAAGAAATACACTATTTTCCCCTGGGGGTATTACTGCCGTAAACGATCAGAGTATATCTCCTCTTACATTTTCCTCCATTAAAAAACTATGCATGTTTAATTCAGAATAGTACTTATTGAAGTATTTGAACTAAACTATTAGGCTACATATATTATATCCGTAGCTTATTATTTACTCGCAAGATTTCAGATTTAGATTTAGTGTATTTCCAGTGAAGGTACACTGTAAATCTCTTTCATCTGTCTGCTTATAGATACAAAAAAATGCAGTTAAAAGAGCATTATCAAAACAAACACACTATATACAAATAAATCCACAAAAACATCCTATGAATTATTGTAATTTCAATTGTTTCACTCTGAATTATTATTATTATTGGTGTGACCTGGGGAAAGGTCTACATATGACGATTATTGACACACATGTCACACTATAATGTTGCGTTATAAATTGTATTAATTATTAGATATATCACAAATCACATTTTTCTGAAATGTCACAGTAAAGTCTGTTTTACCTGCAGACGTCCAGCAGGTCAGGAGAGAACAGGTTCTCTTTGAGCAGCAGGACTGGAGCTCCAGTCTGGACAAGGAGGACCCAGAACCCTTACACATTAAAGAGGAACAGGAGGAACTCTGGACCAGTCAGGAGGGAGAGAAGCTTCAAGGACTGGAAGAGGCTGAAAGCAAATTCCCATTGACTCTTGTCCTTGTGAAGAGTGAAGAAATGATGATGAAGAGAAGACTCGGTCCTCAGGGCTGCCTTCAGCTGCAGCCTGCAGCTCAACTGAACACATGGAAACAGAAGCTGATGAAGAGGACTGTGGAGGACCAGAACCAGCCAGGAACTCAGAACGTCATTCTGATTCAAAGCAAGAAGAGCCTGTAAGTGACATGAATTTAGTATCTGAAAAAACATCGTTAGCTCCTCTGAACTTGCTTTACGTTTTGTCCTCAAGCACAACTCTCAAAGTCTAGTCAGTCTTAGCCTTTGTTTTATATGAAAGTGGCCCGCTTCAATGGTTGCAATGGCAACGGTACATAAATGGTCTGCCTCTCTGAGCATCCAGATGCGTTGACTCGAATGGGAATGTCCCTTCTACTCCAGTCCTCCACACTGCTGAAAGAATATGAAAAAGATCAAGTTGATAAATGGATGAATTTATCACATAATACGATATACTGATCATTTGCAGTCTGCTCTTCTTCAGTTTGGGAGTCCCTTAAGGCGAGTCCACACCGGACAGAGTCGGCGTCCGTGACATGAGTCTGCTTGGTGTGGTCGCTCGAATCGGCCCACGTCGGCGTTCATTTCAGCCGATTCAAATGTGTAATCCGCCAAGCGAGTCGGTCACTCTTTTACCATTCTGATTGGTGGAGGCTAGCAGCTTGACTAGCGAATCAGTGAAGCCCGGAAGTGACGATGTAAACATACCAGATAACCAGTAGAATCGAAGAAGGTGGTCTAGAGAGGACTGGTTTTCGTGTTTTTTGGCCCACAATACAGATTAGAGCCGCCTGTTGTTTTGGAGACATTACATCTCGCGCAAGCGCGGAACGTATGGCGTCGGCTGTAGTTCCGTAGGTGTGAACCGCCCATGTCGTTGTTCGAGTCTGCCATGTTAAGTAGCCCGACTTCACGAGTCGGGCAGTCGGTGCGGTGTGGACCCGCCTTTACACCATCAGTGTAGACGGTTCAGCCAATCACAGGACCTCGCAACACAAAGGCATACCAACACGAACGATTGCACCACTATTATTAAACGTCTTTGCTGTTTGAATTCTACAGAGCGTCTTTGATCCTTCCTCTCCGACGGCCGGCCGGCGTCTCAACTCCCCCCCACAAACTCCTCCGCATGGACCGCTCCGTGATCCACCCCTTCCAGCTCGTCCTGCAACAGGCGAAGATAAACTGCCGGCTGCTGTGAGTGGGATTTCTCACCAGATGACACAGTTTCCTGCTGAAGTGAAGCCACAGTTTACGGCGGTAAACAGGTTTCTATCCACGGAGGAGAGGACGGCTGCTCTGGAAGCCAAAGCAAACTGTGGCCCCAGTGTGGAGGAGAATAAGAGGAAGAGACGGGCACACAATCCCACACTTGCGGTAAAAATATCCGATAATATGAAACTGCAATAACTACTAAGTCTAAGTGAGTAGCAGATCTGAATTGCATGTAAACACTGTTGCATGAGCAAGAAAGTTGCTCAAAGAAAGAAGAAAGTGACCTTTTGTTGTATTTTATAGGAAACGGTGCGTCGTCTTTACAACTCCAAAGCAAACTGTTGGCGCGACGCGTCGGAGCAACGGTACGATTGTAAATAATAATGAAAAAAATGAGTTTGGTGCGTTCTGCTGCGTAAAAGTAAACAAGCATGTTCTCTGATCTGTTCTCTCAACGTTTCGTTTCCACAGAATGAAGTCGCCTCACAGCGAGGCCGTCACAGCTCACTTGATCGAAGCTCCAGCTGAAAATCCAGATGTGCATGGAGTGAATAATGATGTCATTCGAGGTCAGGAACTTTGACTGCGTTTCATGAGTTTGTTTTTAACTGTTGAAGGGCTTCACACACTGGAGGCTTGACAAATACACAACATGACATGGAATTCTTCTCTAGGATCCAGACTAGTCATACCCGCAGTGATGGAAATGTGCAACACTGTTTAATTTCAGCACATTGCATGAAGGTCTACAACGCTCCGTTAGTTACCATCGGTTGTGCACTACTTCTTCCCAATGCATTGTGGGATACTGGCAGTCCAGTATTTTTAATACACTTTAATAAGTTCTATGTTCTGTCATCTATTCCATTACTTTTCCTTTCTTTTCCTGTCCTAGATTTTTACCATGGTATTGTTTTCTGTATGGAGACATTTAGACAGAGTATCGTATGAAAGTCACAGCTTTAGTATCGGGACATCACTAGTTGCTACCAGATTGGGTTAATCTGTGGATCTGTTGCTGGGTGTTCAGACCGACTGGGATGCATTGTATTTTTACAGCTTGTGTCCATCTGTCAGTCGTCCTGTTTGGTAACGGTGAAGTGTAAGAGGGAATGATGGCAGAACAAACGGTGTATGAACAGGTGACTGAGTGATCTTAATGTGTTTTCCTGCAGACGTCCAGCAGCTGTTGGAGAGTAAAGAAAGAGTTCCCTTTGAGCAGCAGGACTGGAGCTCCAGTCTGGACCAGGAGGAACGAGAACCCTTACACATTAAAGAGGAACAGGAGGAACTCTGGACCAGTCAGGAGGGAGAGCAGCTTCAAGGACTGGAGGAGGCTGATAGCAAGTACCCATTGCCTCTTGTCCCTATGAAGAGTGAAGAAGAAGATGATGCAGAGAAGACTCGGTCCTCAGGGCTGCCTTCACCTGCAGTCTGCAGCTCAACTGAACACATGGAAACAGAAGATGATGAAGAGGACTGTGGAGGACCAGAACCAGTCAAGAACTCACGTTCATATTTACAACCAGATACTGATGACAAGACTGGAGTCTCTTCTGATCCTGAGACTGATGACAGTGACGATTGGCAGGAGACCAGAGAACCTCTGTCAGGTTTAAAGGCTTCGAATGACGATGAAGTCCCTGAAGGTGATTTTGAACGTAATTCTAGTGAGAAACCATTTAGATGCTCTCAGTGTGGGAAAACATTTAGCAGAAGTGGATGTCTAAAGAGACACATGAGAACTCATACAGGAGAAAAACCTTTCAGCTGCTCAGTTTGTGATAAAGGTTTCACTGAAAGTGGAAATCTGAAGAGACACATGAGAACTCATTCGGGAGAAAAACCTTTCAGCTGCTCAGTTTGTGATAAAGGTTTTACTGAAAGTGGAGATCTGAAGAGACACATGAGAACTCATACAGGAGAAAAACCTTTCAGCTGCTCAGTCTGCTGTAAAGGTTTCACTGAAAGTGGAGATCTGAAGACACACATGAGAACTCATACTGGTGAAAAACCTTTCAGCTGCTCAGTTTGTAAGAAGTCTTTTACACAGAGTCAAAATTTACAGACACACATGAGAACTCATACAGGAGAGAAGCCTTTCAGCTGCTCAGTTTGTAAGAAGTCTTTTAGTCTGAGTCAACATTTGCAGACCCACAAGAGAACTCATACAGGAGAGAAACCTTTCAGTTAAGATGTAGTCTTCTCGCTGACGGTGAAACAACTGGAGCAATGAGGCCAAGTTTTGTGACAGCCCATTGATGGTCTGGTGACCTGACCAAGGTGTCCTATGCCTTCGCCCAATATCAGCTGGGATCATCCATTCAAAAGATTATATCCATTGATTCAATTTTCATTTTTATGCTATAAGTATCAAGACACATTCTGGTTAATAACCTGGTTGAATCAGCCTGTATTCTTAGAAACACTAATATGGCCCATATTTTGTCATAATTTCTATTTTTATACTTTTTCTATGTATTTGTACAATAAGTTTCATGATATATTTTGGATGGCTAATGAGATTCATTACATACATTTGACTTGTGATGTATTTAACGTCTGTATTTGTGCTATAATATGATCACATAATTGTTGTCTGGTTGGTAGAAGTAGAAACAGTGTGTATTTGTATTGATACAAATAAAGTGGATGAACACTACTTCTACATCCGCCCCGTCATTCAAGGTTCAACGTGTCTTTATAGCTCGGTCAACGAATTTGGGTAATTAGATAAGGGGACTCTTCAAATGATTAGTCTGATGTTATTTTATTACACAGCAACTTATACTTGAATGGTATGGTATAACTTTATTGTCACTATACGAATACAGTGAAATTACAGAATCACCCCGTCCGTATACATACATATACAACATACAGTACATATAGTAGACAGACATAACGGGATTCTGTCAATTGCATTGAGGGACCAGTTGACCAATTCCATGATTTAATTTGGGAGAAAAATGCAGACAGAGGCTCCCAAAGTATGAGAAAAGCCAAGACAAGCAAGCAGGGAAGATAAGTGAGTGTTCTAATATCACATCCATGTTCTGGACCTCCTAAGCTTCCGTAGCCTCTCCTGCCCCTCACACTGCCTTTTTGCTTTGCTGAAGGCAAGTTGTGTTGACAAATTCCTTTCTCACTTCCCATTTTTGCGTCTCCTTGTCTCCTTGCTCACCCAGCTTGTGACCCGGGAAATGATCTCAGTGCTTCATCTTGAAGGACAAAATGATTTTCTAAAATATAACACGCAGAGTGAAGATGGAGGAGCTATAAGCCAGGAAACACCAGCATATCCTGGTAATGCCAGGCATTCGGCCTTTCTCATAATTTCCCAGTTTGTACATCCTCAAATCCTTCAAAGAATGACCATGTGTCAATAAATAACCATTGAAACAAAGATACATTTGGTTTCCTCTAATAAACACCCTTCAGTGGACCTGGCCAGGCTTCCCTTGAAAAAGAGGCCATTGTGTCTCAATGGGACCGACCTGGTTAAATAAAGGCAAAATAAAATAAATAAAATAAAAATACCCACATTTCTTACATATAAAAATATATTTCATAAGATTGCAGGCTTTTTTTGGAGGTTACCCAGAAGTAAGTGTTATTGAATACTACTTCAGCGTTTTATAATAACTGGGTGCAGCAGCGCAGCTGCCTCACTAGCTTAGTGTTACTCAACACAGAAAATCAGAAGATAGAAGTCTTCAATCCAAAGTTCTTCTTTTGTCTGTTTACTTATGAGTTGCAAAACATACAGTGTACAAAACACTTAGGATCTTTACTTTTCTGGATACATTAACTGAAATTAAGTGTAGGTAAAAGGACTGGATTGCTCCGAGGACCAGTGGCTTCTGGCTGTTTCACGGGTTTCTTCACATTTATACCAAATCTAACAGCCAATCAAATAGTATTCTAATCTCAACATAACAAATGCAACACAGGATTTCTGAATTCTAGAAAATATTATATAACTTAAATTATTTCAATAACAAATAAAGTATAATGTTCATACAAATGGCTTCAACGTATTACATATTATTGGAAAATGATTTTTTTTTATTATTATTTTATCACATTAATGTAAGTAAACATCCTGGTCCACACTCCAGAACACCTGGTGGCGGTAATGCGACGATTCGTTGTTTGCTTCCCGCTAATAATCCCGATGACGAAATTCCAGAGGACCCGGATGTATTACTCTTTAAGCAACATGGCGCCCGGCGTTATTAGAACCAGCAGCGCGTCTTCGTGGTGTTGAGAAAGTGTCTGTTAGCTTCACCAGTACTGATCCATCAGAGTCTCTGTGTGTCTGGATAAACCCGTCTGGATGGACTTTGTACTCTTCACCTTTTATTCTGAAGGTTTGACCTCTGACTCATCTCCCGGTAGCATACGAAGCTAGTTAGCTTAGCATGCTAGCTGGAGACGGTTGTTAACGGAGTTTGTGGAGAAAATGAGTAAAGTCCAAATGCTGAGAGCGTTGGTGGAGCAGCGACTAGCTGCGGCTGCTGAAGAGATATTTGGGCTGTTTGAAGGAACGATAGCAGAGTACGAGGAGGAACTTTCTCGTTCTAAAGAGGAGAACGAGCGACAGCGGAGACTCTTAGACGCTGTTTTCCTCCCGGAAGTCCGGATTCACAGAGCAGGTTCGTTCATCAACACATCCGGGTTTCTCAGCGTCTACATGAAGTCAAGTGTTTCAACATTAAATGGTTTGTTACGAATTTAAACGTAGATAAAAAGCTTGAATCCAGAGACGTATTCGTCTTCTTCACCTGAACATGTCGGCATACAGTTTGAACTCAAATCGACGTCCATTGTGTTCGACTAACCGGCCTAAACCGACTAGCATGCAAACGGCTATTTGGGTCACAGGGCGACCAGGGGTCCGTTTCACAAAGCAGGTTTAGTGAAAACCTTGAGTAACTTAACCCTGAGATGAGGGAAACTCTGGTTTTTCGGTTTCACAAAGCCAGTTCAGCATAAATCTGAGTCAGTTACCCGGGTAACATGCTCCGTGAAACTAACCTGCTCGCTAGCAGGTTTGCTTCAACAAACCCTGAGTTTCTCCCTACATGTCTCCGCCTTTTTCCGGAATCTGAATCAACTCTGAAGAAATGTGCCGTCCTTTCATCGTCAGCCTAATCGATATGGAAATAAAAGTGATTCTAGCAGCTTTGCATCGGGAGAGGATTTTGATTACCTTTCCTTTCAATCACATTAGATATTATCTAAACAATATTCTCCGACTTTTTCAACATTTCATATCGCGGACATAATCCGCAACCAGATTCTTTGCGGAGGTAGTTTTTTTGCGAACGGGAGATTTATGAAATGTTAAAGTACATTCCTGTGTTGAAATACCTGCTTATATTTACTGTTTAATATGTAAAATATGATTAAAATCATATGCCTTAGTCAACGTATTTGCGCAATATTATTCTGCTTAATTTTCAACTGAAGCCACTTTCTTTCTGTGCCTGGGGGGATTACACCCAATGAAAATGATAATTAATTCAGTGCGCTACTTTATGAGCTCCGGCAGTTGAACCCCTGTCGCCTGCACCATAGGCAGCGTTGCTAACCATTACACCACAGTGTCACTTTCCAAACATGAAAATGAACACTTTTTACCTTTAGATCAATAGACTGTTTCATTCAGTTATACACAGAGAGCAGTAATTGGGCAGTAATTGTCTGCCACGCCAACTATCGCTACTTTGCTGCAGTTACGGTGCTCCGCTTTCTCAGGATGAGCTCGTTTTCTACATAAACACTCAGTAATATCTAATGACGCTCTCCCCGTTGCCATGGTGAATCGTAGTATCGGAGCTCCATTGATGATGGCTCTGACATACTCAGAGTTGACTGAACTAATTCAAAACCGCTGTTCTGAAACTGAAAACTCAGAGTTGCCCATCTCAGAGTTGTTCAACTCAGAGTTCAGGGTTAGGTTCAGAGTTTGTTGAACCTGCTTTGTGAAACGGGCCCCAGAAAGGATGTCTGATACCAAACTGAACGTCCTGTAACAGCCGACACCCCATCGATCCGAACTTCATTCAGAAAACAAGCATTTTAAAAGTTGTCAGCTTGTTGTCTTGAAGACAGAACTTAAAATCATGACTTAATCTGTTTTACTAATCACCATAATTATGTAGTTACAGTGTATCACAAAAGTGAGTACACCCCTCGCATTTCTGCAGATATTTAAGTATATCTTTTCATGGGACAACACTGACAAAATGACACTTTGACACAATGAAAAGTAGTCTGTGTGTCAGCTTATATAACAGAGTTAATTTATTTTCCCCTCAAAATAACTCAAAATATAGCCATTAATATCTAAACCCCTGGCAACAAAAGTGAGTACACCCCTAAGAGCCTACACCCATAAATGTCCAAATTGAGTACTGCTTGTCATTTTCCCTCCAAAATGTCATGTGACTCGTTAGTGTTACTAGGTCCAGGTGTGCATAGGGACCAGGGCCCTCATTTATAAAACTGTGCGTAGGATCCTTACTAAAAGTGTACGTGCGCCAAAAAGCCAAAGTTTGCGTGCTCCAAACAAAAATCTGATTTATAAAAACTGTGCGCACGCAAGCTGTACGCAATGTTCCCTTTATAAATCACAGGATCACCTACAAGTGTGCGTACCTGAATCCCGCCCTGTACGCGCCCACATTTTACTATGTTAATGAGCCGGCATGCAATCGTTTCCGTGTGGTGAATCACGGCGACAGGTCAGAAAAAAAGCGAAGAAACGTAACTTTTCAGAAACGGAGATAGAGACACTTGTTGGGGAGGTGGAGGCCCGGACAATAATTTAATTTAGTGGTCACAGCAGCGGGATCAGGGATAAAAAGACGTAGTGTGAGTGGCAACACATCGCTGATGCAGTCAACGGCATCAGTGGGACGAAGCGAACAGTGATCTGAAGGTAAATGACATCTTTCCGCTCCTAACATGGATTTAATGTGTTGCTAGAGTATTTGAGGAGGTTTGATTTTGACGGGGATTGTGTCCGAAAAGGACTGAGACCAGAGGGATAAGGGTGAACAGATTTTAAACTTTTATTGTATATCAAACAAAACGTTAAATAGTTTTTGTCCTTCCAGAGTCTGCAGCGTGTGGCGTAGGTACGCGATGGTAACGGGCCCTCGGCACAGCGTCCGGGTCCGGCGCAAAAGCAGCGCACCCCGGACGCATGGCACATCAAGCGGTCGGGTGCTCACTGATGCCGTCCTGCAACTTCAGCGAGACACAATTGCCGCCATCAACAACGTTGCAGATGAGCTACGGCAAACGCGCACTGTGATTAATAACATAATACGTTTACAATGAACATTGATCGTTGTCTTCCTACAAACGCATAACATCCTCACGGATTCTTGCGCCCTGAGGATACCCCTCCAGTCGGGCAGGGGGCCGAGGCTCATCATGCTGGGGACTCTACCACCTTTACCGGGCGGTAGAGTCTGCCTCCTGAAGTTCGGTAAAGTTGTGCTCTCCACGCTCTACGACTGAGCGCGCACGAGCGTGCCACTCATTATAGTGCATTTCCTCTGCGCTCTGGTGGTTTAAAAACGAGGATAAAGTGTAACAAGTATACGATGGCTTAATGGCTGTATGTATGTACGTTGATGATATATGCACATAAATAAGGAGAATATTTAGTTATTCCCGCTGTGTTCTACAGTGATCTAATGGAAGGTATGTTATTGTATACTGTATTACATGCATTTGGGCCATCTCCTCCTCCTGCAGTGACAGTGCTGATTCAATATTTCAAAATGATTTTGATTTAAGATACAAGTCAGATTTTAAAAGAAGGTGTTAACATGAAAAAAACTATCACTCATTAAAAGCGTCAAAAACATTGCTGTCGTTCATCATGATAACGCAGATCTAACGTATGATATGGAGTGTAATTAAATGTGTGCGAGTCATCAAAAATATATAGTTCTTCTCACGTTTACTGCTGATTCCCTTCCAGTCTCCAGAATGTGCGTACCGGTACGCATGCCTCAGAGTTTGCTTACGGGTACGGACACTTTCCCGTCAAGTTTGGTTTTTATAAATCACAACATTTGCGTGGAAAGTGGCGTACGCACGTTTCCAGCCCCGTTTTGTGCATATTTGTAGTGCAGCTCTCACACTCTCATACTGGTCACTGAAAGTTCCAACATGGCACCACATGGCAAAGAACTCTCTGAGGATCTTAAAAGAAGTATTGTTGCGATACATGAAGATGGCCAAGGCTACAAGAAGATTGCCAACACCCTGAAACTGAGCTGCAGCACAGTGGCTAAGATCATCCAGCGTTTTAAAAGAGCAGGGTCGACCCAGAACAGGCCTCGGGTTGGTCGTCCAAAGAAGCTGAGCGCACGTGCTGAGCGTCACATCCAAATGCTTTCTTTGAAAGATCGTCGCAGGAGTGCTGTCAGCATTGCTGCAGAGATTGAAGAGGTGGGGGGTCAGCCTGTTAGTGCTCAGACCATACGCCGCACTCTACATCAAATTGGTGTGCATGGACGTCGCCCCAGGAGGAAGCCTCTTCTGAAGACAGTACACAAGACAGCCCGCAAACAGTTTGCTGAAGACACGTCAACAAAGCACATGCATTACTGGAACCATGTCCTATGGTCTGATGAGACGAAGATTAATTTGTTTGGTTCCGATGGTCTCGAGCATGTGCGGCGGCGACCAGGTGAGGAGTACAAAGATAAGTGTGTAATGCCTACAGTCAAGCATGGTGGTGGGAATGTCATGGTCTGGGGCTGCATGAGTGCTGCAGGTGTTGGAGAGTTACATTTCATTGAGGGAAACATGAACTCCAACATGTACTGTGAAATACTGCAGCAGAGCATGATCCCCTCCCTCCAGAAACTGGGTCGCAGGGCAGTGTTCCAGCATGGCAATGACCCCAAACACACCTCCAAGACGACCACTGCTTTACTGAAGAGGCTGAGGGTAAAGGTGATGGACTGGCCAAGCATGTCTCCAGACTTGAACCCAATAGAACATCTTTGGGGAATCCTCAAGCGGAAGGTGGAGGTGCGCAAAGTCTCAAATATCCGCCAGCTCCGCGACGTCGTCATGGAGGAGTGGAAGAGCATTCCAGTGGCAACCTGTGAAGGTAGTTCTGTATAATAATGGTGGCCACACAAAATATTGACAGTTGACATGTTGTATGTTAATATTGACAACTTTCACTAAGGGGTGTACTCACTTTTGTTGCCAGGGGTTTAGATATCAATGGCTATATTTTGAGTTATTTTGAGGGGAAAATAAATAAACTCTGTTATATAAACTGCACACAGACTACTTTTCATTGTGTCAAAGTGTCATTTTGTCAGTGTTGTCCCATGAAAAGATATACTTAAATATCTGCAGAAATGCGAGGGGTGTACTCACTTTTGTGATACACTGTATTTCGGCATTTTCATCTGTTTATTGCTATTAAATCACATTTCTGAAGTGTTGAAATGATGATATGACAGGTTTTTGAGACATGTATTAATTTCATTACTCTCCACAGATGTTCAGCAGCTGTTGGTGAAGAAAGAAGAGGTTCCCTTAGAGCAGCAGGACTGGAGCTCCAGTGTGGACCAGGTGGGCCAGACAGAACCCCCACACATTAAAGAGGACCAGGAGAACCCTGACCCTCCACACATTAAAGAAGAGCAGGAGGACCCTGAACCCCCACACATTAAAGATGACCAGGAGGACCCTGAACCCCCACACATTATAGATGACCAGGAGGACCCTGAACCCCCACACATTATAGATGACCAGGAGGACCCTGAACCCCCACACATTATAAATGACCAGGAGGACCCTGAACCCCCACACATTGAAGATGACCAGGAGGAACTCTTGACCAGTCAGCAAGGAGAGAAGCTTCAAGGACTGGATGAGGCTGATATTAAGTTCCCATTGACTCTTGTCCCTGTGAAGAGTGAAGAAGATGATGATGAAGAGAAGCCTCAGTCCTCAGGGCTGCCTTCAGCTGCAACCAACAGCTCAACTGAGCACATGGAAACAGAAGCTGATGAAGAGGACTGTGGAGGACCAGAACTAGCCAGGAACTTGCAATCATATTTACAACCAGATACTGGTGACAAGACTGGAGACTTTTCTGACCCTGAGACTGTTGACAGTGCTGATTGGCAGGAGACCAGAGAACCTCGGTCAACTTTAAAGGCTTTGAATAATGATGAAATCCCTGACAATGATTTTAGATGTAGTTCTACTGAGAAACCATTTACATGCTCTGAGTGTAGGAAAACATTTAGGACCCATGGAAATCTGAAAAGACACATGAGAACTCATACAGGAGAAAGACCTTTCAGCTGCTCAGTTTGTAAGAAATCTTTTCCACAGAGTTCACATTTACAGGTCCACATGAGAACTCATACAGGAGAGAAACCTTTCAGCTGCTCAGTTTGTAAGAAATGTTTTACAGATAGTGTAGCTTTAAAGAAACACATGAGAATTCACACAAGAGGGAAACCTTTCAGCTGCTCAGTTTGTAAGAAATCTTATCCACAGCGTTCACATTTACTGGTCCACATGAGAACTCATACAGGAGAGAAACCTTTCAGCTGCTCAGTTTGTAAGAAATGTTTTACAGAGAGTGGATCTTTAAAGAAACACATGAAAATTCACACAGGAGAGAAACCTTTCAGCTGCTCAGTTTGTATGAAATATTTTACGTACCGTTGCAGTTTACTGGTCCACATGAGATCTCATACAGGAGAGAAACCTTTCAGCTGCTCAGTTTGTAAGAAATGTTTTAGAGAGAGTGGACATTTAAAGAAACACATGAGAATTCACACAGGAGAGAAACCTTTCAGCTGCTCAGTTTGTAAGAAATGTTTTAGAGAGAGTGGACATTTAAAGATACACATGATAATTCACACAGGAGAGAAACCTTTTAGCTGCTCAGTTTGTATGAAATATTTTATACAACGTTCAAATTTACTGGTCCACATGAGATCTCATACAGGAGAGAAACCTTTCAGCTGCTAAGTTTGTGAGACGTCTTTTACAGACAGTCGATGTTACACTTAAAGAGCTTGAGCAGGTGTTTTATTGTTCCTTTTATACGCTAATGTTGGGTAAAGGAATGTGTCTTACCTCCTGTGTTCAAAGAGTTAAGGTTGTAACAGTTTGTCACAAAAGGTTTGCCTGGTGTCATCAGGCCATGTGGTCTGTCAGGTTTAAATATTCACTTGTATAATAAAGAAGAGGGTCTGTTTGAGCAACAGGAATTGAGGCGTAGGATACTTTTAGTTTTATCGTTTGCAATGCTAAATTCACCCTGATATGTCTTTTGGCAAAGAGCGAAGCTGCAGGGGTTTTTGTTTGGTTATTTTTCCCCAAGCTGGATTGAAGTACTGGGAGTTTGGTGCAAAACTGATCAAGGTTGAAACTGTTAATAAGACTCTAGAACTAATCACGGTGAAACAACAGGAGCAATGAGGCCAAGTTTTGTGACAGCCCATTGATGGTCTGGTGACCTGACCAAGGTGTCCTATGCCTTCGCCCAATATCAGCTGGGATCATCCATCCAAAAGATTTTATCCATTGATTAAATTTTCATTTTTATGCTATAAGTATCAAGACACATTCTGGTTAATTGCCTGGTTGTATCAGCCTGTATTCTTAGAAACATTAATATGGCCCATATTTTGTCATTTCTATTTTTATACTTTTTCTATGTATTTGTACAATAAGTTTCATGATATATTTTGGATGGCTAATGAGATTCATTACATACATTTGACTTGTGATGTATTTAACGTCTGTATTTGTGCTATAATATGATCACGTAATTGTTGTCTGGTGGGTAGAAGTAGAAACAGTGTGTATTTGTATTGATACAAATATAGTGGACGAACACTACTTCTACATCCGCCCCGTCATTCAAGGTTCAACGTGTCTTTATAGCTAGGTCAACAAATTTGGTAATTAGATAAGGGGACTCTTCAAATGATAAGTCTGATGTTATTTTATTACACAGCAACTTATACTTGAATGGTATGGTATAACTTGTATTGTCACTATACGAATACAGTGAAATTACAGAATCACCCCGTCCGTATACATACATATACAACATACAGTACATATAGTAGACAGACATAACGGGATGACACCACAGTAAAAGTGGGGAGAACAACAGGAGAGGGGAGGAGGAAAAAAGGCAGCTCCCAGACTGTGTTCCTGTGGGGGAGCACAGTGTGGGACTCAGCGACGGGAGGGGGTAAGGGGGAGGGAGGTGTACCAACGCAGACAGGCGGCCAGCCGCAGCCATAAGGCGCCGCCAGCGGCGAAGGCGTGTATTGCAAATGTCCATGTGTGTAAAGTGTCCATGAATGTGTGTGTGATTCATAAGCCTGAAGAGTTGACCTTGCCCATCGAAATAACACAGCAAGTTGCAATGGAGACGTCCTTGATCCCAGACAGAGTCAAGAATCAACAGGTGTCCATGTAGGAAGGGAGGGAGGAATATTAACGCAGTATTGCAGAGCCTCTCACAGCAAGCATCTCCTGGAGGAATTGTTCCAGCAGCGACCTTGGCCAGGGCAGCTGCCGCGAGGGGCTGGAATGCAGATTAGATTGTGGTTGTTTGGGTTGGGGCGAGTATTCGCATTTCATTAGACACGACTCACTCTCATTGTCCATATTCGTCTACAAATCGATCCATTCACATTAGCAAAGCTGAAAGCTTCTCCAAGATGTTTTCCATGTTGTAGTCAATAACCACAGTCTGAGCGTTGACAGCTCTATCCAAGATGTTATCCATGTTGTGGTTCATTACCACAGTCAGAGTGTTGACAGCTTTGTCCAAGATGTTATCCATGTTGTGGTTTATAGCCACAGTCTGAGCACTAGCAGCTCCACTCACTCCATCAATCATGCTGGGCAGGTTCACTGGGCTTTGGACTGCTGACACCGTCTTCCGAATTGTCCAATACACAGGACAGTCCTAATCCAAGAAAGATGTAGACAGAGTCTCCCAAATTATGAGAAAAGACAAGCAAGCAGGGAAGATAAGTGAGTGGGAGAGAGAGAGATGCGTCCGCCTTCGTTGAGAGTAGTTAATGTTGTTTTTATCCATGTTTGTTATGAATATTATGTTGCTGCACATCACCTCTTCTGTACCACACATGTTCTAATATCACATCCATGTTCTGGACCTCCTAAGCTTCCGTAGCCTCTCCTGCCCCTCACACTGCCTTTTTGCTTTGCTGAAGGCAAGTTGTGTTGACAAATTCCTTTCTCACTTCCCATTTTTGCGTCTCCTTGTCTCCTTGCTCACCCAGCTTGTGACCTGGGAATTGATCTCAGTGCTTCATCTTGAAGGACAAAATGATTTTCAAAAATATAACATGCAGAGTGAAGATGGAGGAGCTGTAAGCCAGGAAACACCAGCATATCCTGGTAATGCCAGGCATTCGGCCTTTCTCATAATTTCCCAGTTTGTACATCCTCAATTCCTTCAAAGAATGACCATGTATCAATAAATAACCATTGAAACAAAGATACATTTGGTTTCCTCTAATAAACACCCTTCAGTGGACCTGGCTTCAGTTACCACCAAGACATAACTCCACCGGTTTTTTTGACCATCATCACTGTATCATCATCGTTCACCCTCACACCTGCAGCTCCTTCTGTTCTAACTCTGCCGTCGGCTTCTTAACAGCTCTGACTGACTCACATCATCATGAAGTCGGCTGTTTGATCTAAAGAACGATTCAACCAATGGGTTTTATTTTGTTTTCTCTCAGAGCAAGTAAATGCTGTAAAACAGTTCCATGAGTTGTCTCTGTCCATACCATACCCACATTTGTTACATATAAAAATATATTTCATAAGATTGCAGCCTTTTTTTGGAGGTTACCCATCAACTGGTTAAAAAGTCAAGAAGAAGGTGTTATTGAATACTTTTTCGGTGTTTTATAACAACAAATATTATTGAATTTTTTCAATTATTTTATCACATAAGTTTTAAACATCCTGGTCCACACTCCAGAACACCTGGTGGCGGTAATGCGACGATTCGTTGTTTGCTTCCCGCTAAAATCCCGATGACGAAATTCCAGAGGACCCGGATGTATTACTCTTTTAGCAACATGGCGCCCGGCGTTATTTGAACCAGCAGCGCGTCCTCGTGGTGTTGAGAAAGTGTCTGTTAGCTTCACCAGTACTGATCCATCAGGGTCTCTGTGTGTCTGGATAAACCCGTCTGGATGGACTTTGTACTCTTCAACTTTTATTCTGAAGGTTTGACCTCTGACTCATCTCCCGGTAGCATACGAAGCTAGTTAGCTTAGCATGCTAGCTGGAGACGGTTTTAACGGAGTTTGTGGAGAAAATGAGTAAAGTCCAAATGCTGAGAGCGTTGGTGGAGCAGCGACTAGCTGCGGCTGCCGAAGAGATATTTGGGCTGTTTGAAGGAACGATAGCAGAGTACGAGGAGGAACTTTCTCGTTCTAAAGAGGAGAACGAGCGACAGCGGAGACTGTTGGACGCTGTTTTCCTCCCGGAAGTCCGGATTCACAGAGCAGGTTCGTTCATCGACTCATCCACCGCGGTCAAGCCAGCCGCAACTCCGATCTCCGTGGTCAAATCAGCCGCACTTAAATCTCGAGTGTACAAGTATTCTCAGCATTGCGGTAAATGCGGAGAAACATCGTATGACTTTCGGTTTTCAAAATAAAGTTATTCAGAACAGTAAGCTATATATTACGACGGAAGATTACGGCCAGACTAAGAGAAAAAAAATAATAAATTACGAGAATAAAGTCGTAACATTACGAGAAAAAAGTCATAATATTACGAGAAAAAAGTCATAATATTAGGTCTACGAGAAAAAAGTCGTAACATTACGAGAAAAAAGTCGTAATAAGGAAAAACTTAGTCTTCTGGTACATCAGCATCAGATTATCATCAGTATCAGGACTTTGAAGCGATTAAACGACTGTGTCTGTTTGGAAGAAAGAACCACACGGACTTGGAAGAAATGGCTTCTTTTGTGGAAGAGGAGCTGTCTGGTAGTGGTCAACTGCAACTGAGGCTGCTGTTTGGTTGAGCTGGTCACGTCAGATCTTGATAACGGCTTTGACTTTATTCTGGTAATATTATGACTTTTATTCTCGTAATATTATGACTTTTATTCTCGTAATATTACGACTTTATTCTCGTTATATTATGACTTTTTTTCTCGTAATATTACGACTTTTTTCTCGTAATGTTACGACTTTATTCTCGAAGACCTAATATTACGACTTTATTCTCGTAATATTATGAGCTTTATTCTCGTAATTTAAAAAAAATATATATTTTTTTCTTTTAGTCTGGCCCTAATACCCCGTCGTAATATATCGAACCTAAGAACCATTGAAAATAAAATGTTACATTAAAGTTTTTCATGTGCCTACGATGAATTAAAAAACACTTGTTATCATGTGTTTTACTGCACCAATGTGGAGAAATTCAAGTATAAACGTCCCATATTTATACCTGCAGATTGCATCTTTGCTCATATTTGGCTTACTGTAAAAGTCCCATATTTATACATGCAGATTGCATCTTTGCCCTTATTTGGCTTACTGTAAAAAGACTTTGCTCAATAATTCCTGGCTACGGGTGGTATATTTGACTTCTACACATAGAGGACTACAACTATACTTTAAATCAAGCATTTTTTCTGTACCAATGTTGAGAAATTACAAAGTAAAAGTCCTACATTTAACGAATAATAGGTAGAGGTATGAATATTTAAGGTGTTATAAAATACTTTTGTTAATAATTCCAGTATGACATATATATTTGTGTTGAGGACATACTACATACAGACTGGAAATCAAGCATTTTTACTGTACCAATTAACATATATTACAAAGTAAATGTTCTACATCTTTACCAAATACGTAGATTTCTGAATATTTAAGGCGCTATAAAAATACTTTACTTCAATAATTATTCGTTAAATGTAGGACTTTTACTTTGTAATTTCTCTGAATTGGTACAGTAAAAATGCTTGATTTTCGGTAGGTATGTTGTCAGAGATGTCCTCAACTCAAATCAATCAGTGTCATTCTGGAATTATTAAGAAAAACATTTTTTATAGCACCTCAAATATTCAGAAATCAACCTATTATTTGTTAAATGTAGGACTTTAACTTCGTAATTTCTCTTAATTGGTACAGTAAAAATGGTTCATATTAAACATACTTGTAGTCAATTATGTGTAGAAGTCAAATATACCACCCATAGACAGGAATTATTGAGCAAAGTGTTTTTACAGTAGCTCAAATGTGGTCAAATATGCAATCTGCATGTATAAATATGGGAATTTTATACTTGAATTTCTCCACATTGCTACAGTAAAAATGCTTGATTTAAAGTATAGTTGTAGTCCTCTATGCGTAGAAGTCAAATATACCACCTATAGCCAGGAATTATTGAGCAAAGTGTTTTTACAGGAAGTCAAATATGGTCAAAGATGCAATCTCATAGAGATGGGCAAATGAAGCCTCGTGAAGCTTTTGAGGCTTCTTCCTGATTGTACCGAAAAAAGGTCAAACGTCATCGGTCACGTGATCGCGGAGATTTGATACAAGCCTCGACACAGCGTTTCGAACCAGCCTGCTTCAATAGAGTGAAGCAGGCTTCGGAGTCTCGGTGTCAAACGTCCCATCTCTACAATCTCAGGTATAAATATGGGACTTTTATTTTGGCATTTCTCCACATTGGTGCAGTAAAACAAATGATAACAAGGGTTTTTTATTCATCATAGTTGCATGAAACACTTTCATGTGACATTATATTTTCAATGGTTGGTAGGTTCGATATATAGCTAACTGTTCTTAATACCTTTATTTTGAAAACCGGAAGTAATGCGATTTTTCTCCGCATTTACCGCAACGTTGAGAATACTTGTACACTCGAAATTAAAGTGCGGCTAATTTGACCACGGAGATCGGACTTGCGGCTGGCTTGACCGCGGTACACATCCGGGTTTCTCAGCATCTACATGACGTCGAGTGTTTAAACATTAAATGGTTTGTGACAAATTTAAACGTAGATAAAAGCTTGAATCTCGAGACGTATTCGTCTTCTTCACTTGAACATGTCGGCATACAGTTTGAACTCAAATCGACTTCCATTGTGTTCGACTAACCACCAAACCGACAAGCATGCAAATGGCTATTTGGGTCACAGGGCGACCAGAAAGGATGTCTGATCCCAAACTGAACGTCCTGTAGCAGCCGACACCCCATCGATCCGAACTTCATTCAGAAAACAAGCATTTTAAAAAGTTGTCAGCTTGTTGTCTTGAAGACATAACTTAAAGTCAGGACTTAATCCGTTTTACTAATCACCATAATTATGTAGATTTCGGCATACTTTTGATCTGTTTATTGCTATTGAATCACATTTCTGAAGTGTTGAAATGATGATATGACAGGTTTTTGAGACATGTATGAATTTCATTACTCTCCACAGATGTTCAGCAGCTGTTGGTTAGAAAGAAGAGGTTCCCTTAGAGCAGCAGGACTGGAGCTCCAGTGTGGACCAGGAGGGCCAAACAGAACCCCCACACATTAAAGAGGACCAGGAGGGCCAGACAGAACCCCCACACATTAAAGAGGACCAGGAGGGCCAGACAGAACCCTCACACATTAAAGAGGACCAGGAAGACCCTGAACCCCCACACATTAAAGATGACCAGGAGAACCCTGACCTCACACATCCAAGAAGAGCAGTCGATGGTGACGCCTGATATCTCCCACTGACTTTTCTAGTTGACACAGTGAGAATACTTGACAGTACAGAAAGTCAGTCTTCAGGACTGGTTAGCTGATATCAAACCATATACTTTGAACCTGTGAAAAGTGAAGAAGATGAAGATGAGTGAGCCTCAGAACTGCAAGGACTTGCTTCACTTTTCAACCAACACGTGCAACTGAACCTTTGAAACCTCGATGAAGGTGATTGGAGGACCAGAACCTAGCAAGGAAATCATTTACAATAGAATCCTGACAAGATTGGATGTTTCTACCTGAGAATCATTTGACATGTGCTGAGTGCAGGAACTTCAGAGAACCTGTAATCTCGATTAAAGAAAAAGGATGAAATCCCTACAGTGTAGTTTGTAAGAATATTTTTAGTTCTACTGCAGGATCCAATAAATGCTCTATAGGAAAACCATTTCAGTGCCCTGAGAAATCTGGTACAAAGAAACACATGAGAATCATACAGGAGAAAAACCTTTCAGCTGCTCAGTTTGTAAGAAATTTTTCCACATAGTTCACATTTACGGTCCACATGAGAACTCATACAGAGAGAAACTTCACGCCAATTTGTAAATGTTTGAGACTTAAGAACCATGGAAAAGGTATTTAGCAACTCAGTTGAAACTTCGACGTTATTAGACCATGCGCCTCTTCGTGGTGATACAGGAAAGATGAACCTGTTACTCTTACCAGTATGTCATGCTACACTCGAATTCATCTGTTGCTGAGATAATTACCTAGTTTAGTGATGATTTGTACTTCGTTATTCTTATTCTAAGGTTTGACCTTAGCTGATTATTCACGGTAGCTACGAACTAGATTCACAGACTTTAGCATGCTATGTAGAGTTTTAGACGAAGTGAATTTGATAATAGTAAATCTGAAATGCTAAGCTGATTGTGACACTACTAGCTCGCGCTATAGATGATATTTATAGGCTGATTTGTAATGATCGATTACAAGTAGTAGTGAGACTTTCATCGTTTAATGAATGGATGAATGACGATGCTGTACATCGTAGAAACTTAGTACGTGTATTACATCCCGTAATCGGATTACGGACAGGTAGTGTATCATCAACGATATCTGGTAATTATGCATAGCTTCTACATGACGAATCAGTGTGTTCAAATTAAAGTGTGACGCATTTAACGTAATCAAACAGAGCTGGAAATAGAGGACGTATTCGTTCAATCATTCACTCTTGAACATGTCAGCATACGTGCTGAACTCAATTCGACTCCATGTATTCATGACTAACCATCTAAACCGATCACATTGCAAACTGATTTGGGTCACCAGGTGACGATCCAGAATAATAGTTGATCTCAAATGTAATGTCCTATAACTGCCGACAATCCATGATCCAGATTGACTTGCTTCCAGAAATATAAGCCAGATTAGAAGACATGTTTCAAGATAGTAGACATCAGAATAAATAAATATTGACAGTATATGATACCAAGTTATAAGCTGCAATGCAGTTTGTACTTCCTTATCACTTCGCCTCAATTCGGTGCTTAGACTTCAAACATTTCAAATACTCATGTTTTCTTCAATTGTGATAGTTAATCACAGATATTATAGGCTAAAACATTGAAGTAACACATTTTGCCAAACTTAGAGTCCATTGTCATAAAAACAAAGACTAGGTCATAACATTACTTTTTTTGAAAGATAATTTCATATACTTTACATAATATCATATTAAGAAGAGTGCTAATGGAGTGTTATGACAGTACGTTATATATTGTCGAGATGATTTATTACATCCTGTAGTTGTATACGGTATTGTGGCCGGTTTTGGACTGAGTACTTAAAGCTTACCTGTAATCGTCACAGGGCATATCAACTGTGTTTACCATTTACCATGACTTAATGATAACTAATCTTGATATTAATGAAATAGGCTAAGAACATCAAATGTAGCTAGTTGTACGTTTATCGAGCAATACAGTCAACTCGTAAGTGAGTTAACAATTGCTATAATGCAGACATTTTAATTACGATTAAATATGAACAAACATAGCATCATATTAGAACTGACATTTTCATACTTAAGTTTTATCAATTATACAACAATTTAAATTATCAATACTTAATATTGATGCTATAATCATATATTCGTCATCAGTTACATCTAGAAATGTATCCAAAGCTTTGATTCGATTCATGTTGCAGTGAGGACATTGCGACTGTATGTACTCTAATACCTTGTGTGACCAGTAGACATTGTAGGTGTCTGAGTACGTACTGGTTCCATAGACTCTTCACGAAACCTGTTCTACAGTTGGATCATATGACTCATGTATCTAACGTTCGACATCTTCTCAGATTATCCGTATCAATGTATGTAGTTAAAAGCATCTAAGTACTTGGGAAGCTGTCATATCGGATTGAGTGGTAAGTACATGAATGTTGTAGCATAGCATGAATGCACTGTAGAGATTAGGTTATATGATTGTCATGGTTGATCTGAGTAATAGAGTGAAGTTTAAGATCAGTCGAAGTGAGATCTTGAACGCTGCTTCTGCAGATTCGTAGGCACTCTATTGTCAGCTAAGATCGTTCTACACGTTATCATGATGTAGTCAAATTAATGGTTTATACGTAAATTAAATCGTCAATAACTTAATCTCAGAGACAGTCGTTCAACTGTGAACATGATTACAGATACGTAATAAGTCGAGCAATGCATAACGGTCCGAGACTGAGCAAGTGATAACGTGGTCGGATGCAAACCATGAGTCAGTCCAGCACGTTCACAGAAAGAGCTAGTGAATTCTGGTAATCTGTACAGTCGTATGTTCTGTTTAGTTCTACGTTGTCCATAGTATCTCCAGATCTGAACTTGTTACATGTACTCTACATCGAGCTATGTCTCTTCACCACTCTTACCAATTATTCGTTACGTATCATCTCATTATACGTCATGAAAACTTAAGTTACAGATAGTAACAGTGGAAATCAGATGCATTCGAACCTCAGTATAGATCTTGATATTCACACTATATGTAATTCGATCATTCATTCACATATCTGACGATTAGCATAATGCGATCTAACGAACCTTTTTGCAGGTAGTTTTGACGAATACCTGGAATTTAATTGAGATATGTCAATGATTAATCAGTACTAATTCAAATACTCGTTATTCATTTGACACTTTCTTGCCGGTTACAGATAATATAATCAATCTTCTTACGTCTTCATCAGATATACTTCGTTCTATATGCCGCAGTAGCTCTTATCATCTGATTACAGTTTAATTTATCAATACTGACTTAATGCAAAGTTATATGTTACTAAATCAGTAACTGTCTAAGTCTACAATTACTATCTGCTTGATATCTAAATGCAGTCTCAATATGCATTGTATTTCGATCTGATATTGTAATGCTAGTGCTATACATGAAGGACTGATTGACTTCGCATGTCTAGACCATGGCTCCAGGTCATTCACATTGATCACCAATTGACATTGCAATCATTATATTCAACTATATCCAGATCAATGTAACAATGTCAACTAGTCAGTGGTTATTAACTATGAAAGACAAAGTTCATAATTCTAATCTTGAACGCTAATAATCATTTGTTCATTCGCTTCTCGATCATCATTAAGTGTTTCTATATAACACTAGTAACTACTATGACTTCGTGCATGAACTGTATGCACAGAATTTGCATTACTTATACATTAAATTGATTACTTCAATCTACGAGTTAGACTTTAGAAAACTATATAACTCTTTAACTAAGCTGTTGACTTACTAGCCATTACAATTTGTCAAACGTATCTGTAGTCTAACAATTGACGTTATTATAGATCTCATAATGCATATGATCAGCATTATGTATACCTCATCTCAAATGTAGTGACATCTTGACAATCTTGAACATCATCTTAGTATGTTTACTAAATTGTAGCTAACTACAGTCATCTACGTATCGATTAGTCTAGTACAGACTCTCATTTTAATGCTTAATGACGTAATATTAGCAAGACTTGACTCCGGACTAGAAATTACTTCTAGATTACGATCTCATTGACATTGATGAACTCAATGACTGTGTGTAGAATCTTATCGATAATTTACGAAAATGTATAAATGACTGCAATACTTGAGTAGCTGAACTGTAAGTCGAGACTCGAGATAATACATTCATAGAATGGCATTCGACTAGTGGTTAACTATGATTTGATAGGCATTGTAACACGATAGTAGTCACATCTAGGGACACAATCTACGTCAGTAAACTGACAACTGATCACTGTAAGTCTTCGTCAGATCTATAGCGTTTACGTTACGTACCGACGTAGATCGACAGCTGGACACATGAATGTAACTGTATAGCGTCATGAACGACTTAGTACAATCACATGCAGCTAGGTCACTGTACGGGAGTCTGACATGTCGTGACTGCACGCGTCAACAGCTATCCGGCCTGGTAGATCGTAAACTGCTGGAGCTTGATACCTTCGCTATTCATGAAGGTATCACGAACTCTGACTCATCTCACGTAGATACTAACGTCAGATAATTATGCACTTACGATTGCAGTCTGCTACGAGTATTACGAGAGCTGATAATGGTAAATCAATTGCGCAGCTATTGTGACATCATGCATATCTGGAGTCTCTATCTAACGAGATCATCTGCACTCAGTGATTTCAGTGAACATATGTCATGTCGTAGTGGATCGGAACAAGTTCTACTATCATGAAGGTATGTATACAGACTTTGACTAAGCAAACTTAGTTACGACTCAGATTAGATTAGATATATGATACAGAGCATTGTCTCTCTAACATGTTCTAGTCTACAATGAACAATGATTTAAGATATCGTTTGTTACATAAACGTAACTAAAATTCCTGCATAATCTACAGTAGTCTCCTGATAGCGTGCACGTTATCACTGGCATAGCTTACGGCAGTAGCATACTTCATACTTCATCACTGTTATCATCAGCAGCTGACCATGGCCTATACGCAGCTGCACGACTAATTTGCACAGACTGCAGGTGGTGTCAATGAGTTGTAACAATACACCTTAATTGATTAAGTCATTACGAATGCAAAGATCATAATTTAAGATTTTGCTTACAAGTGCACTATGATATGGCATAATAGCTGAGTATGCTAACGTAACTTACCTACTGAGTAAGTTAGCATCAGTCCAAAGTGAGTCTAAATCATATCTTTACCACTTCGACGACATACGTCATAAAAGGTCGAGTGCAGCTGTCCAATCTCATTTATGAGCAAGTACTCTAAGTGCCATTAAAGAGTGTACGAAGTGCCAAGTATCATTCTCAAATCCTATGACATGTAGACGGTATGAGCCTGAATGTCTCGATACAACACTACAGTGACGATTTAGTTATCCAACAGACTGCATTCGAAGTGTCATTAGTTGTGCAATGTTGTAAGTTAGTTCACTGCTCGAATATCTGACATGATATATACATGGCTAGACTGTCATGCTGAATAAGTCACTTGCATTGTCTAATGATGTCCAAGATATAATATTGCACACTGAATCTAGTGAATGTCAGAATGAGTTCTATACATGATATGTCGGAACATCAAGAGAGATCATGAATGAAGACTGGGCAGATGACGTAGCTATACCATGCTGACAGTCTGAGATCACGTGCATTTCTAAAGTGCAAGCTGAATATTACGTGTCAACGTGATACATGCAATTTGATTCAGACATGATGGTAATGATATAGTTGTGATGATGACAGGAGCAAGCATCTTGAGTAGTTACGACGTTTTAGATAAATGATACAAGTAACATCCAGTTATTGTTGCAGTGACATGCTAGATGTACTTCCTAGAGTGTACGAAATGCTACAGCTACAGAGTACTGCTTAGTGACAATAATTATGCTCGAAATCAGCTTAGTTGGCAATCACAGTGCATTAGTGTCACGATTCGATTATACGAAATCGAGGATAGCTCATGTAATACTCTTACGATCTGCAAATGTTCAGAATATGTTTGAACAGTCAAGTCACTTTGAGGTTAACTGGATATCATACAGTAACATGTGAGAGTTCATGAACATTGACCATATCTGAGACAGTGTGTGGAGTAACTGCTGCAAGACAGTCCAAGTAGAATATGACAGTGAATCCGACTCCAAGGCAGATGTAGAATACTAGCATAGTCGAATGCAGAGAGTACATTCTTAAGAACAAATTATACACAGCACTGGTAACCGACCACTGAAAGTCAAACCTGAATACCATAGTTTGAGAATTATGAACAACTTAATCCTAGAAGATCTATACAACCAGTGATTAGCTGAACATATACTAGTTGATCAATTATTCAGCTTAGTGAGAAGACCTGTATACTGCACTTCAAGGCTCATGAGTTTGGATAATAACGTCAAACTGCAACTTTGAGTCACTATATCAGACTAAGTTAAAATCGTGGAGGCAATTACTACAGATCCCTCTGATCGCTGTGCACCTGATATAAGATGAACTGTGAAATGCAGAGTCATCGGTCATAGTTGAGCACATGTATTCCATCGAAGTTAAATTGCAAATAAGCTATTGAGGAACTGATGAGATTCAGTGACTACAACACATTGTACACTGTAGAAGTCTCAGAGCGACGATAATCTGGAGTCTCAGGGCCGAGACTATGTAGCAAATCCCAAGAGTAGGATTCGAATCCGTTGACCAACATTTAAATGAATACTATGTACGATTCACTGAGAGGACAGTTGACATCGGCATCAGGAAGACACTGAACTTACGAGATGTAATGACGATGACAGAGAATGTCAAAGTATTACCGCTCCTTAGAGAAACTCATGAGAGTTAGACATAATGAGCAGAAACTATACAGGACTCAGTTTTAAAAATTTCCAGTTAGTCATGCAATGTGAATTTAGCAAAATTAACGACTTAATGGTATGAATTTACAAGTAAGAAACTTCAATCAAGGTTACATATACTAGATTTAGATCTATAAAATAAGAAACCTATCAGTAGTGAATAACTTCAGATGTGATTTAAAGAACCAGAGAAGATGTAGGAAACCAGGCAGAAAACCTTTAGCAGACTTGAAACAATACGGAGACTTCATGATTGCAGTGACTGCCACAGAATTATACAGGAGGAAACCTTTCAAGCTAGCTCAGATTTAGAAATATTACAGGAGTGATTAAGAGAGAACTCCATTCAGAGAAACACTGTTAGAGAGACTTTAAGTACACTTTGTAAAATGGTTAAGAACTATCCTGGTATAGTTAACATGAAAGATTTTCGCAACAGGATCTTTAGACATATTTAACGAACTGATTTGAAACTGATCATATATCATATCAAAAGACTTTCAGCTGTAGTTTGTGATAATCCATTTCAGATGTGTTCAACTGTTCTAGTAACTTACAGCTGATCTAAAGAAGGTAAGCTGTCGCTCTCATTTGTATCAGGTTAATCAGTATAGTACAGAAATCCGTGTGATACATTTCAGCAGTTAACCTCAAGGTTTACAGCTTCAAGTTTTGATTTCAACGTTAGTTCTGCACTAGACATAGGTATAGGACTTTAGATCGTTTGAAGTAGATTTAGAACTAATTTTAATCGAAAAATCACGTATTTTTTATGCGAATTGAGAAATCTGTATTTGTCCAATGATGATTAACTGGAATCTCTGAGCTATAGGTGAAATTTTGTGAGGCTAATAGTTTTAAAGATGGATGGGAAACGTGTCCATTGCTTGCAACAAACAGTATCAATAAGTTTAACATGTAATTTCAAAATTTCTATGACACAATCTGTTATTTAACATTAAAATTACATATCCATATTCATATCACTTATTGTTAGTATTTTAACAATTAAGTTTCTTTTTTGAGAAATGAATTATTTAATTTATTATGTAGGATGTATTTACATATACTGGATTGAAATTGGTTCAGATGAATGCGGTAAGTATTCATAAAAAGGGAAAGATTATTTAACACAAGATTAAGATGTTTCTAGTAGCACAATTGGTAAGTTGATTCGCTAAGTATGGTAATTTATAAGCAACTGAATGGAGTAGTTTTTACATTTTACAACTTGAAGTTGATCACTTGTAAACATAAAATTAACATATGAAAAACGATGAACAACGTAAATTGGAGAAAGCATAGGAGAGACAACATAATGGTCCCGATCTCACATGGGGAGACCAAAGAACTCAGCTCAAGTGATTTGGGAAGGTACCAATGCGTGAGCGACAGGACCGATCGAGTTATAACCAATTTGAAGTTTCAATTTTTCATCTTTAAATTCCTTCATCAAATACCAGAGTTGCAACTGGACGTTCTGCATATAGATTGTGCAATATGTGTCCATGTACAGGAGGTAGAATATAAGAGTTCGAGTTAGAAGAAGTCGAGATTTCCAAGAGTGGCCAGCTCCTGAGGGCTGATGCAGATTGTTGGTTTTGTTGGGGCAGTATTGCATTATAGCGATATTATTGTCATTTCTCTACAATCATCTTATTGGTAACTGATTTCCAATGATTCCGAATACAATAACACCTCGTCACAATTATCAAATCGTATCAAGTTAGTACATACGAGTCACATAGTGACATTGTCAGAGTCACCAGGAGAGTTACACAGGTTTTCCTGTTATCTGTTGGCACAGCACGATGCAGACGAGCTCAGCACTGCTGGCGGACCACGGTCAGGCACTGCCAGCCCGCCTTCAATTGTCCATTGACAGTCCATCTGAAATGTGATGTTTCCAATTTATTCAAAACACAACTAGAACATAATGACGAAGTGAACAGCTCGTTGAGACAAAGTAATAACAGTTGTTGAGTATGTTGGATCAATCTTGTACCCAGAGCTCTAAATCAATCATTCTGACCTTTGCCAGTACTCTCCACCTCACATGCCTTTTCTTGCTAAGTTGGTGATAATTCTTTCCTTTCCTTTTTCATTAACACTGCTCCATTTCCTGGCATCATCCATGCTTTTTGAGACAAAATTTTTCACTTACATGGGTTCAATCTATAAGCTAAAAGATCATTACATCTATGGGATTGGCTTGTCTAAACCTTTCCAAATTTCAACATCGTGTTAATACTACCCATGTAAAATCTGTTCCTTATAAACACCTCATGACTGGCACATTAACCCTCACACCTGCAGCTCCTTCTGTTCTAACTCTGCCGTCGGCTTCTTAACAGCTCTGACTGACTCACATCATCATGAAGTCGGCTGTTTGATCTAAAGAACGATTCAACCAATGGGTTTTATTTTGTTTTCTCTCAGAGCAAGTAAATGCTGTAAAATAGTTCCATGAGTTGTCTCTGTCCATACCATACCCACATTTGTTACATATAAAAATATATTTCATAAGATTGCAGGCTTTTTTTGGAGGTTTCCCAGAAGTAAGTGTTATTGAATACTACTTCAGTGTTTTATCATAACAAATATTATTGGAAAATGTATTTTTATTATTAATTTATCACATTAATGTAAGTAAACATCCTGGTCCACACTCCAGAACACCTGGTGGCGGTAATGCGACGATTCGTTGTTTGCTTAGCGCTAATGATCCCGATGAAGAAGTTCCAGAGGACCCGGATGTATTTGTCTTTAAGCAACATGGCGCCCGGCTTCATTAGAACCAGCAGCGCGTCTTCGTGGTGTTGAGAAAGTGTCTGTTAGCTTCACCAGTACTGATCCATCAGAGTCTCTGTGTGTCTGGATAAACCCGTCTGGATGGACTTTGTACTCTTCACCTTTTATTCTGAAGGTTTGACCTCTGACTCATCTCCCGGTAGCATACGAAGCTAGTTAGCTTAGCATGCTAGCTGGAGACGGTTGTTAACGGAGTTTGTGGAGAAAATGAGTAAAGTCCAAATGCTGAGAGCGTTGGTGGAGCAGCGACTAGCTGCGGCTGCTGAAGAGATATTTGGGCTGTTTGAAGGAACGATAGCAGAGTACGAGGAGGAACTTTCTCGTTCTAAAGAGGAGAACGAGCGACAGCGGAGACTCTTAGACGCTGTTTTCCTCCCGGAAGTCCGGATTCACAGAGCAGGTTCGTTCATCAACACATCCGGGTTTCTCAGTGTCTACATGACGTCAAGTGTTTCAACATTAAATGGTTTGTGACGCATTTAAACGTAGATAAAAAGCTTGAATCCAGAGACGTATTCGTCTTCTTCACCTGAACATGTCGGCATACAGTTTGAACTCAAATCGACGTCCATTGTGTTCGACTAACCGACCTAAACCGACTAGCATGCAAACGGCTATTTGGGTCACAGGGCGACCAGAAAGGATGTCTGATACCAAACTGAACGTCCTGTAACAGCCGACACCCCATCGATCCGAACTTCATTCAGAAAACAAGCATTTTAAAAGTTGTCAGCTTGTTGTCTTGAAGACAGAACTTAAAGTCATGACTTAATCCATTTTACTAATCACCAGTGTTGGGAACGTTCGTTTAAAAAAGTAATTAGTTATAGTTACTCACTACTTGTTCCAAAAAGTAACTGAGTTAGTAACTGAATTACTTTATAATAAAAGTAACTAGTTACCAGGGAAAGTAACTATTTGCGTTACTGTAAAAATAAAAAGTTGCTTCATGTCAAATAATTTGGATTTTTCTTGTAATGAGATGGCAAACTGTAGTCTTGTAGTCTAGTCGCGTAGCATGTAGTCTTGTGTATAATAATTGAGATCGCATTCTCCGCACCTCGCATGCAGGAATAATTAAAACTTGAGGAGAAATTATACAGTGGGAGACGCTGTGTCTGTCATATATCACAAAACAGGTTCAGAGCGCACAGCAGTAGACATAATGACGGTGAGACCCTGGTGCCTCCACGTTCACTATCATCATCATCATCATCATCATCACCACCGTCTTCACCATCCGCGCTCCACAGCTGCACCGGATTCCCGTCCAACACCAGAACGACGGGACACCGGGGCCCTCGTGGCCCTCGCACGCCGCTCAGACTAGCAGCAGCCCCAACTCCGGCTCCAGCTCGCGGCAAGTTTGCACGTTTCTCCACGGACAACAGGCTGCCGAGACCAGGCACGAGCGGCGCGCAAGAAAAACACGATCCTGACTTTTTTTTTTTAACCGAAATCCGACAAATTCAATTCATAGTAACGCACCGCATTTAACGTTCAGTAACGATAACGACGTTGTAACGACAGAAACAGTAATTAGTTAGATTACCCCGTTACTGAAAAAATAACGGCGTTACCTAACGCTGTTCTTTTAAACGGCGTTATTCCAAACACTGCTAATCACCATAATTATGTAGTTATTTCAGCATATTTTTGATCTGTTTATTGCTATTAAATCACATTTCTGAAGTGTTGAAATGATGATATGACAGGTTTTTAAGACATGTATGAATTTCATTACTCTCCACAGATGTTCAGCAGCTGTTGGTGAGAAAAGAAGAGGTTCCCTTAGAGCAGCAGGACTGGAGCTCCAGTGTGGACCAGGAGGGTCAGACAGAACCCCCACACATTAAAGAGGACCAGGAGGACCCTGAACCCCCACACATTAAGGAGGAGCAGGAGAACCCTGACCCTCCACACATCAAAGAAGAGCAAGGGGACCCTGAACCCCCACACATCAAAGAGGAACAGGAGGACCCTGAACCCCCACACATTAAGGACGACCAGGAGGAACTCTTGACCAGTCAGCGGGGAGAGCAGCTTCAAGGACTGGATGAGGCTGATATCAAGTACCCATTGACTCTTATCTTTGTGAAGAGTGAAGAAGATGATGATGAAGAGAAGCCTCAGTCCTCAGGGCTGCCTTCAGCTGCAACCAACAGCTCAACTGAACACATGGAAACAGAAGCTGATGAAGAGGTCTGTGGAGGACCAGAACCAGCCAAGAACTCACGTTCATATTTACCACCAGATACTGATGACAAGACTGGAGACTCTTCTGATCCTGAGACTGATGACAGTGCTGATTGGCAGGAGACCAGAGAACCTCAGTCAACTTTAAAGGCTTTGAAGAATGATGAAATCCCTGACAATGATTTTAGATGTAGTTCTACTGAGAAACCATTTACATGCTCTGAGTGTAGGAAAACATTTAGGACCCGTGGAATGCTGAAAAGACACATGAGAACTCATACAGGAGAAAAACCTTTCAGCTGCTCAGTTTGTAAGAAATGTTACCGTGATAATGGATATCTGAAGACACACATGAGAACTCACGTAGGAGAAAAACCTTTCAGCTGCTCAGTTTGTAAGAAATGTTTCGGTGACAAGGGATATCTGAAGGCACACATGAGAACTCATACAGGAGAAAAACCTTTCAGCTGCTCAGTTTGTAAGAAATGTTTTAGAGAGAGTGGAGCTTTAAAGAAACACATGAGAATTCACACAAGAGAAAGACCTTTCAGCTGCTCAGTTTGTAAGAAATATTTTAGACAGAGTTCACATTTACAGATCCACATGAGAGCGCACACAGGAGAAAAACCTTTTAGCTGCTCAGTTTGTAAGAAATGTTTTCGAGGGAGTGGAGTTTTAAAGAAACACATGAGAATTCACACAGGAGAGAAACCTTTTAGCTGCTCAGTTTGTAAGAAATCTTTTGCACGGAGTGAAACTTTAAAGACACACATGAGAACTCATACAGGAGAGAAACCTTTTAGCTGCTCAGTTTGTAAGAAATGTTTTAGAGGGAGTGGAGTTTTAAACAAACACATGAGAACTCACACAGGAGAGAAACCTTTTAGCTGCTCAGTTTGTAAGAAATCTTTTGCACGGAGTGAAACTTTAAAGACACACATGAGAACTCATACAGGAGAGAAACCTTTTAGCTGCTCAGTTTGTAAGAAATGTTTTAGAGGGAGTGGAGTTTTAAAGAAACACATGAGAACTCATACCGGAGAGAGACCATTCAGCTGCTAAGTTTGTGAGACGTCTTTAACAGACAGTCGATGTTACACTTAAAGTGCTTGAGCAGCTGTTTTGTTGTTCCTTTTATACGCTGATGTTGGGTAAAGGAATTTGTCTTACCTCCTGTGTTCCGCTCAACAAGTTAAGTTTGCTACAGTTTGTCACAAAAGGTTTGCCTGGTGTCATCAGGTCATGTGGTCTTTAAGGTTTAAATATTCACTATGTATAATAAAGAAGAGGGTCTGTTTGAGCAACAGGACTGGAGGTGTGAGAAACTTTTAGTTCTATCGTTGGCAATGCAAAATTCACCCTGATATGTCTTTTGGCAAAAAACACAAGAGTGTTAGACAGAGCAGCAGAAACAGGTGAAGCTGCAGGGATGGGGAGGTTTAGCTCAGGAGGTAGAGCGGGTTGGCTGGTAACCGCAAGATTGCCGGTTCAATCCCCGGCTTCTCCTAGCTGAGTGCCTGGTGTCCCTGAGCAAGACACCTTACCCCAATTGCTCCTGACGAGCTGGCTGTCGCCCTGCGTGGTTGACTCCGCCGTCGGTGTGTGAATGTGTGAGTGAATGGGTGAATGTCAGTCATTGCTGTAAAGCGCTTTGGAGAAAAGCGCTATATAAATGAGGCCATTTACCATTTTACCATTTACAGGGATGTTTGTCGGGTTAATTTTTCCCCAGCAGGATTGAAGTACTGGGAGTTTGGTGCAAAACTGATCAAGCTTGAAACTAAGTAAGACTCTAGAACTAATCAGTTGAGATGAAGCCACACAACCAATGCGTATACGTATACCTATGTCATACATACGCTGGTTCATGAGATCAGTCTGAAATGTGATTTATAAATAAAATAGCTTGACTTGGCTCTCGGACATCATTTCTTTTAGGTTAACAGACTTGAGGAACAGTTGATTCTTGAGGTGCTCATGCTGTATTTGGTTCAGCTTGCCAGCATTTCTATGTAACCGGTTTGATCTGGGCTGCTCCAGCTCCACACCAGCGACCACATCTGTTCCTCGTGGGCCCGGAGTGGGCGGGGTTGAATCTTGTGTAAATCTGCTAGCGAAAGGTAAGCGTAAATACAGTAATTAAGGCCACGGTGCAATCGCACCAAGCACTATTGTTATTATGTGGATTTTCTCCTAGTTATTAGGGCCATGTGGTAATCGCACCGAGCACTATTGTTATTCAGAGGATTTTTTCCTACTTGTTAGGGCCACGGGGCAATCGCACCGAGCACTGGCCCCTACAGCTATGAAATAGCTGAAGGGACCAGTGCTAGGGGCTTCGCACTCAACTGTTTGTACAAAGTACCTTGTAGTGCTCAGAACTTGAGTCTCAGTAGAACTCGGTAGTACAGAGTACTTGAGTGACAGCTGAACTCGGTGACATAGTACCTAGTAGTTCTCAGTACTTGAGTCTCAGTAGTACTTGGTAGTACTCAGTACTTGAGTCTCAGTAGTCTCAGAGTGACAGCTGAGCTCGGTGACATGTATCAAACTCATCAAAAACACAAACTCACAACTCCAAAACGCTTTTGTAGACAAGTTGTGACCTGCGCGTAAGCGCGGCCACGTCGGTTTTTCTCCCCATCGAGTGCAATGCAAATTGAGAAGCAGTTTTTCAAAGCAACCTGAAAGCAGGTCCATTTCTAACTCACCCTAGCGTCCACATTTCTGACACTGGGAAACAATTAAAGTCATCAGTGTCCTCGGCAGAGTCTTGTGGCGCTAAAGGTGTAAACATTTTGGCGATAGGAGTTTCTGTGTGAGTGTGGGAAGCTTTTGTTCGGACCCTCCATGAAGCCGAAATGAAGAGATAGAGAGAGGCTTGAAGGCAGTCATACACAGGCACCGAGGGCTGTTGCTATGGTGATGGCACTCTGTGGCTCTGATCTTGAGAACTGACAGCAGGTGTGCTCTGATTTGTGGACAGCAAGGAGCAGCCAGTGGGATTTGGAGTTTTTTTTTGTCAAAAATCTTCTGCTCAGGCATACTTTCACCTAGAAACTCCATTTAAACTTTAAAATGACACAAGTCTGTCTATCTCTCTCCGTCTCACTCAGAAGTGATAGCAGGTGCGCTCTGATTGGCCGACAGGAGCAGTCAGTGGGAGTTGTAGTTTTTCAAACAATACATAGTACATAGTTCTCAGTACTTGAGCCTCAGTAATACTCTGTAGTACAGAGTACTTGAGTGACAGCTGAGCTCGGTACATAGTACCTAGTAGTTCTCAGTACTTGAGAATCAGTAATACTCTGTAGTACGAGTGTGGACAAGTTGTG
Organism: Chelidonichthys spinosus; assembly: GCA_029853015.1. Classification (NCBI taxonomy): domain Eukaryota; kingdom Metazoa; phylum Chordata; class Actinopteri; order Perciformes; family Triglidae; genus Chelidonichthys; species Chelidonichthys spinosus. The sequence continues at coordinate 1,650,162 of CM056836.1, read as the reverse complement.
ACCTGCACATTCACCATGCTATGTGATAATAATGTAACGTTACGAGACGGAGCCATTTTAGAGGTATATTCATGCAAAACTGCTGATGCGCGTTCCTTTCAGAGACGGTGTTTCAGCAAGCAGTCTCTGTATTTGCCTCTAAAACAACTCCGTCTCGTTTGAAATCTCCAAGAATCTCATCATAATATATATACACTCCAGCAGTAGCCCCCGTGGCCCTTTCAAAATTTCCCGCGGGGGAAATTTCTGGTATTGTTTTAATGTTGGTGGTAATTTTTTGCTAATTGGTGCTCACTATTTCTAATAAAGTGTCACTTCTCCACATGTAATACATGTAGAGTTTATTAAATCTTAATCCTTGATGACCAACTATCCTGCACCCCCAACATCACTGCTGTGGTCTGATCCTGCAGATTTTCCCTCTACAATATCTGCAGGATTCTGACCTTCCTCACAAAGGATGCAACTTAACTCCTGGTCCAAGCACTGGTCATCTCCCGCCTTGACTACTGCAACTCTCTCCTGGCTGGACTCCCGGCCTCGGCGACTAAACCATTGCAGCGTATCCAGAACGCTGCAGCACGCCTCGTCTTCAATCTACCCAAATTCTCCCATGTGACCCCCCTCCTCTGTGACCTCCACTAGCGGTTATTTGCTTTTATTTATATATTTGTCTGATATATATATAATTGTTTTTCATTATTTCCTGTTCTTGCTGCGTGTGCATGGAAAGGTGGTTCTCTGGGTGTAGCCTGATTGAATTAATGCCAAAATACTGATATATATCTGAACGTCATTTCACAGCAACTTATCCTTGAATGTTGTTTTTATCCATGTTTGTTATGAATATTATGTTGCTGCACATCACCTCTTCCGTATCACACATGTTCTAATATCACATCCATGTTCTGCTCCTAGCTTTCCGTACCATTGCCCTCAATGTTTGCCTTTCTAAGGCAAGTGACCTGTTAACAAATAACCAGTAACAATCATTTGCGTTTCCTCTCAATAAACACCACTTCAGTGGACCTGAGTCTCAGTTACCACTCAAGACATAACATTCACCGGTTTCTTGAACCATAACATGCAACTGAATGCAAGCTATACAGGTATACACCCACAATCCTGTAAGCTCCATTCTGCTTTCTAATGTCCCAGTTCTGTCCGTCGGCATTCTTCAACAGCAATGACATGTACTCACATAATCCATGAAACAAAGATACGTGGTTTGATCTAATAGAACGACCTTCATGACCAATGGCTTCAGTTACCAGACATAACTTCACCGGTTTTCTCTCAGAGCAAGTAAATCTGTATCATCATTGTCACTCACACCTGAGCTCTGTCTGCTTCTAACTCATGACCATAGGCTTCTTAACAGCTCTGACTGCTCACTATATCATGAAGTGCTGTTTGATCTAAAGAACGATTCAACCAATGGGTTTTATTTTGTTTTCTCTCAGAGCAAGTAAATGCTGTAAATTGTTCCATGAGTTGTCTCTTTCCATACCATACTTTTTCAGTGTTTTTATAACAACAAATATCAGTTTTTTTTTCAATTATTTTATCACATAATGTAAGTAAACGTCCTGGTCCACACTCCAGAACACCTGGTGGCGGTAATGCGACGATTCGTTGTTTGCTTCCCGCTAATAATCCCGATGACGAAGTTCCAGAGAACCCGGATGTATTACTCTTTTAGCAACATGGCGCCCGGCTTCATTAGAACCAGCAGCGCGTCTTCGTGGTGTTGAGAAAGTGTATGTTAGCTTCACCAGTACTGATCCATCAGAGTCTCTGTGTGTCTGGATAAACCCGTCTGGATGGACTTTGTACTCTTCACCTTTTATTCTGAAGGTTTGACCTCTGACTCATCTCCCGGTAGCATACGAAGCTAGTTAGCTTAGCATGCTAGCTGGAGACGGTTGTTAACGGAGTTTGTGGAGAAAATGAGTAAAGTCCAAATGCTGAGAGCGTTGGTGGAGCAGCGACTAGCTGCGGCTGCTGAAGAGATATTTGGGCTGTTTGAAGGAACGATAGCAGAGTACGAGGAGGAACTTTCTCGTTCTAAAGAGGAGAACGAGCGACAGCGGAGACTCTTAGACGCTGTTTTCCTCCCGGAAGTCCGGATTCACAGAGCAGGTTCGTTCATCAACATATCCGGGTTTCTCGGCGTCTACATGACGTCAAGTGTTTCAACATTAAATGGTTTGTGACGAATTTAAACGTAGATCAAAAGCTTGAATCCAGAGATGTATTCGTCTTCTTCACCTGAACATGTCGGCTTACAGTTTGAACTCAAATAGACGTCCATTGTGTTCGACTAACCGACCTAAACCGACTAGCATGCAAACGGCTATTTGGGTCACAGGGCGACCAGAAAGGATGTCTGATCCCAAACTGAACGTCCTGTAACAGCCGACACCCCATGGATCCGAACTTCATTCAGAAAACAAGCATTTTAAAAGTTGTCAGCTTGTTGTCTTGAAGACAGAACTTAAAAATCATGAATTAATCCGTTTTACTAATCACCATAATTATGTAGTTATTTCGGCATGCTTTTGATCTGTTTATTGCTATTAAATCATGTAGCTGAAGTGTTGAAATGATGATATGACAGGTTTTTGAGACATGTATGAATTTCATTACTCTCCACAGATGTTCAGCAGCTGTTGGTGAGAAAAGAAGAGGTTCCCTTAGAGCAGCAGGACTGGAGCTCCAGTGTGGACCAGGAGGGCCAGACTGAACCCCCACACATTAAAGAGGAGCAGGAGGACCCTGAACCCCCACACATTAAAGAGGACCAGAAGGACCTTGAACTCTTGACCAGTCAGCAGGGAGAGAAACTTCAAGGACTGGATGAGGCTGATATTAAGTTCCCATTGACTCTTGTCCCTGTGAAGAGTGAAGAAGATGATGATGAAGAGAAGCCTGCAGCCAACAGCTCAACTGAACACATGAAAACAGAAGCTGATGAAGAGGACTGTGGAGGACCAGATCCAGCCAGGAACTTGCATTCATATTTACAACCAGATACTGAAGGCATGACTGGAGACTCTTCTTATCCTGAGACTGATGACTGTGCTGATTGGCAGAAGACCAGAGAACCTCTGTTAACTTTAAAGGCTTTGAAAAATGATGAAATCCCTGACAATGATTTTGGATGTAGTTCTATTGATAATCCGTTTACATGCTCTGAGTGTAGGAAAACATTTAGGACAAATGGAAATCTGAAAAGACACATGAGAACTCATACAGGAGAAAAACCTTTCAGCTGCTCAGTTTGCAAGAAATCTTTTACACAGAAAGCAAATTTACAGATCCACATGAGAACTCACTCAGGAGAAAAACCTTTCAGCTGCTCAATTTGTATGAAATCTTATAGAGAGAATGGAAATTTAAAGAAACACAAGAGAATTCACACAGGAGAAAAACCTTTCAGCTGCTCAGTTTGCAAGAAATCTTTTCCACAGAAAGCAGCTTTACAGTTACACATAAGAGCACATACAGGAGAAAAATCTTTCAGTTGCTCAGTTTGTATGAAATATTTTACACAGAGTTCAAATTTACTCGTCCACATGAGAGCTCACACAGGAGAAAAACCTTTCAGTTGCTCAGTTTGTAAGAAATGTTTTAGAGATAGTGGAGCTTTAAAGAAACACATGAAAATTCACACTGGAGAGAAACCTTTCAGCTGCTCAGTTTGTAAGAAGCCTTTTGCACAGAATTCAAATTTACTGGTCCACATGAGATCTCATACAGGAGAGAAACCTTTCAGCTGCTCAGTGTGTAAGAAGCCTTTTGCACATAGTCAACATTTAAAGACACACATGAGAACTCATACAGGAGAGAAACCTTTCAGCTGCTCAGTTTGTAACAAATCTTTTACACGGAGTCAACATTTAAAGACACACATGAGAACTCATACAGGAGATAAACCTTTCAGCTGCTAAGTTTGTGAGACGTCGTTTACAGACAGTCGATGTTACACTTAAAGAGCTTGATCAGCTGTTTAGTTGTTCCTTTTATACGCTAATGTTGAGTAAAGGAATGTGTCTTTCTTCCTGTGTTCCGCTCAACAAGTTAAGTTTGCAACAGTTTGTCACAAAAGGTTTGCCTGGTGTCATCAGGTCATGTGGTCTTTCAGGTTTAAATATTCACTATGTATAATAAAGAAGATTGTCTGTTTGAGCAACAGGACTGGAGATGTGAGAAACTTTTTGTTCTATCGTTTGCGATGCAAAATTCACCCTGATATGTCTTTCGGTCAAAATCACAAGAGTGTTAGACAGAGCAGCAGAAACAGGTGAAGCTGCAGGGATGTTTGTCGGGTTAATTTTTCCCCAGCAGGATTGAAGTACTGGGAGTTTGGTGCAAAACTGATCAAGCTTGAAACTGTAAGTTTATTACAGTTGATTAAATCTTAATCATCGATGACCAACTATCCTGCACCCCCAACATCACTGCTGTGGCCCTATCCTGCAGATTCGCCCTCTACAATATCCGCAGGATCTGGACTTTCCTCACAAAGGATGCAACTTAACTCCTGGTCCAAGCACTGGTCATCTCTCACCTTGACTACTGCAACTCTCTCCTGGCTCGACTCCCGGCCTCGGCGACTAAACCATTGCAGCGTATCCAGAACGCTGCAGCACGCCTCGTCTTCAATCTACCCAAATTCTCCCAAGTGACCCCCCTCCTCCGTGACCTCCACTGGCTCCCTGTTGCAGCACGCATCCAATTCAAGACGATGGCACTGGCCTTCAGGGCCATCAATGGAACGGCACCTGTCTACCTTCAAACACTGGTCAAACCTCATGCCCCGAAGCGAGCACTTCGCTCCTCAACTTCAGCTGGCTGGCTGGTACAACCATCGCTGAAATCAAACAAATGTCGCTCAGCAAAGTCCAGACTCTTCTCTGTTCTGGTCCTCAGTGGTGGAACGAACTCCCGACCAATGTCAGGACAGCAGAGTCATTTGCCATCTTCCAAAATAGGCTCAAGACTCCCCCCCAAAAAACCTGTACGTATAGCACTTTGATCGTAGCACTGTTGTTCTTATGGTATGTTTGCTGAACAGCCACTACTTCACTCAGACGAGGATCTAACACTTGTTTCTACTTTTTCGCATTTACTTTATTGGCAATGATACGTTGTGGTTTCTTTCTTTTGACAAATTTTATTATTGTAAGTCGCTTTGGACAAAAGGGTCTTCTAAATGCAAATAAGAAAAAAAATCAGCTCAATAGAATAATTATAAATAACATGAATTATGTTTAGTCGTTCATGAATTCATTTTTTTAAATATTTTTATTTAAATCAAGAAGCCAGATCTCACCACAAGGCTCTGCTTAAAATATCTCAACAGTATGTTTAAGGTTGTACAAATACTCTCATTCCCAAAGCACAAACAATTAAATTACTTCTCCAGAGGTCCACCAGGTGGCAGCAGTGCCTCACTGAATTATGAGTAGAAAGCGGACGATTCAACTTCCAGTTCTTTCGAGCAGATTTTTGTATAATTTATCAGTTTCTGCAAAATGAAAAATCCAAAAGAAGGAGAAGAGCTCAATAACAGACTCGGCAAAACCATCAGATCCCGTAAATCATAATTATTTGTGCATCATTAATGCCATAGTTTGAAAAAAGTGAAAGTAGCTACAATATACAAGTAATCATATAATTTTTAAAGAGTGTAAGAATGGGTTTATTAATGTGGAAAAACTCATTAAAGCTACTCACTAGCTTAGAAAATAAATGTATATTCTTCAGATATCTTGTACTTTACGTGAATATTTTATTTTGCTGACAATTTTTTTTACTTTTCCTCCCGACATTTTAAAATAAATGTATGTACTTTTCTGAATAATATGACGTGAGATTCAGTAAGCATATCAAAAAGCAATTTCAGCGTGTACTTTTTCTCTTAGACTTGAGTAAGTTAGTTGAATGTAATTATCTGTACTTGTACATGAGTGCAGAATGTCTGTACTTTTTATCAATACACACAATAAGACTTGATATTTTTTGCAGTGTGGTCATACACATTTGTTTAAATAGCATTAACCACAGGAATGCAAATCATTCATTGAAAAAAACAAAAAGGGAAAAAGAAAAAAGAAAAAACAAGGTCACACACGAAACACGACATCATGCATACCGATGACGTGTGTGCGCGTGCGCGGGTGTGTTCACCTTTTCTGGGTGTGTCCCTCTGAAAAGCAGCAGGTACTACAGCCGCATTCTCGTCCCGCGTCTCTGCTGGAAAGACTTGAACCGTCCGGGATGGATCTGTTCGCCTTCAACCTGTTTCTGCTCTCTTTTATCGGTAAGAAGCAGGAAATCCTCTCTGGCGTTTGTGCTTTGATGCAGATCGAGCTGATATTTGCTATTATTTATTTATTTGTCTTATATAATTATACGTGTGTTTAATTATGTCCTGTTCTTGCTGCGTGTGCATGGAGAGGTGGTTCTCTGGGTGTAGCCCGATTGAATTATGTATCTGAACCAGCACAGAGAAAGTTTCCTGTACCTATTTAAAAAAAATGTACTTAGTGATTCCACTATATTACTGTGTTTCACCCCAGCTACACTTCCCCTAGAGTTGCTCAACATATCAAATGCAACACGGGTTTGACTGATTCGCACTTATTTGCTCCCCCAGGATGCTGTGCGGCGCTGGACATCCTGCCGGAGGGTCCGGTGGACGCAATTTTGGGGAGAAACGTCACTTTTAAGACCCTGGTTGACAAACCAGCATACGTCTTTATAATCTGGGATTTCCACGATGGGACCGATGCGGTTCCGGTCCGCGTGGCCACCGTGGGCTCGGAAGGGCTGAACGTGAACGCACCATACGAGGGCCGAGTGGCCATAAACAAAACCAACGGCGAACTGTTCCTGGGAGCGCTGACGTCCAAGGACAGCGGGGACTACGGCATCACCATCGTCAAGGCCGACGGCAGCACCGAAACCGCGGGGATACAGCTGCGAGTTCTGGGTGAGTGGTTTTTTGTCATCGTTTCGGTTGTCCATGTGTTTAAAACTGTAGAAAAAAATATATATATATGTGCAAACGGATTATCATGTACGCCGATTTGCTCGCCGACCCTTGGAGATCCAGATGAAGGTGTTTCAGGTCCGTCGTGGGCCTCATCGCGTCTCCTCGGAACATCAACGCGTAGAATTGCTCCACTTTCTCATGCAGTCTGTTGCAGCCCGAAGGCGCGAGCCACACCTGTTGTTAGAGCCCCCCAGAAAAGCTTTAGTGAGAAGTTTGTGCGTCGCTTAGCAACCACACAATGAAGCCACCATTCAAGGACTATATTCCTTGGCGGAGGAAATGAGACCCCCCCCCCCCCCATTTGTTTTCGAACACATTTTAAGCATGTCAGAGTTCTTTTCTGTATAGTTGTTTCTACAGAAACTCTCAGCTGTTTGTTGTAGAATCTCTGTGTAGAGGTTCAGTCTGGGTTTTTAGTTTGGTTAAGACGAGCTGCCTTCATGGTTCAACCCTGAACACTGTGCACCTGAAGGGTGTGGCTCTTGGTACGCATACTGTACTTCCCTGGTGGAGTGCCTGTGTGTGTTGTGTGTGTTGTGTGTGTGTGTGTGTGTGTGTGTGTGTGTGTTGTGTTCAAGCTCGTACTGCTATAATAATGTTGCTTCGAAGCTTTAAAACACACGGTATTATATGAACATAAATATAATATATAAACCCCCATTAGATTGTTAATAATAAAGGATTATGTCTGTCGATGTGACACCTGTTGACTCCACCCCCCCCCCCCCCCCCCCCCCACTGTAGACCAACACAGCGAGACCCTGATCCTGATCAGACAGCTTTTTTAAATTGTTGCTAGGCAACTAATGAATGATTTCTAACAGTAGAAATAAAGTGGAATCGACATTCACATCAAATAACATAACATAACAAAGGGTCATTTTTATGTGTACCTTTGCCACAGCAACAGTCGTGGTGTAGGGGGCTGAGAACCGATTTAAGGCAAATCGGGGATCTCAATCTGGATTTAATCTGAATCTGATCACACTGGAGGAAAATAAACTGATGGTATGGCATTTCCTGTAACAAGTGCATTAAATCAGGGGAATTTGCACGCTAGCTAGCTAGCAGAGAGCTGGCTAGTTATCTAGCGTGCCAAGTTCTGTCATTGTTTCTTGCTACACTGGTTACAGAAAATAAGCCGAGCAGCTGGCTGGCGACTCCACGTCCCTACCCAAGATACCTCGCTAACTAGCTACCTAGCTAACTGGCTATCTAGCTAACTAGCTATCTAGCTAACTAGCTACCTAGCTAACTAGCTACCCAGCTAACTGGCAAGCCCCTGTCTTCCCACTGACGTGTTTTGTCACCTTTTCAAACTGGAACAGTTCTTCTCCTTTTCTATTTCTATGGTTCTACCTTCAAGTTAACACAAACAACTTAGCACTGCTCGCAATCTCGTGGTTAAGAGCACAGTTTAAATTAATGAAAAAATGACTTACTTAGAAATCTCAGTCATAACATCTCTATATTTCTCTATATTTCTATATGCATACACATTTTAGTGAGGAAAGCTCCCTTGGTTTTTTTCCTTTTCCGATGCGCTGCTGTTTTTAAATTTGAGATTGAGTGCAAACTCAATAATTCAGGAAGGAAATGTTGAGCAGATTTTACTGGACATTTTAAGTGGCGATAATGGACGTTGCGCTTGAAGTGATGAACCAGCTGAGTCGGCAGGTTTGCTATTGCCTTGTTTATCTGTTGTGTCTCACTCTCAGCCTCTCAGAGACGGATGCTTGTCTCTGGAGTCGGTGGAGACCAAAATCAGAGCAACAGAGAATACTTGCATTTATCCATTAGTGACGCTAATGAGTAGTACAAATAATAAGCCGTTATTGCTGCTTGACATCAACTTGAAATTAAAATAAAAATTATTATTACATGTTGCATTGAGTGAAATGTTCACTCAATGCAAGTTTATTTTTGACACAAAAATGTCAAAAAAGGGCATTTTTGTGTCAAAAAGGAGAGCTCCTTTCTAAACTCGCAATTTGCGACTTTCTTTCTCTAAATATTATCCCCCTCTCTCCCCTCCGTTTTCCCCCCTACAATACGGCGTCGTAAATACAAGATTTATTCTAGCTTTCAAACTTTCAAAACCAAAGCACAGGCAAGTTCTGGACGTGCAGGATTTTAACCTGAATACTTTGGTATGATTTTTTTTTGTCAATATTCACAAATAAATCTTTATGAATATATTCTTCATATGTAATATTTTAATGATAGTTAATTTGCCAGCTGTCCGCTAGCTTCAGTAACGTTAGCATCCAGGCTACTACATGATGTCAGTTTGGATCTTTATTTATCAAAGGATGGTCGGGCGGTGGAGCATGAATACTTTCCCCCAGCATTCCTTTCGACACTCTCTGCATTTCTGCATTTGCATTTACATACACACACACACACACACACACACCGCTGCCACCAGTCGACCAGTAAAACCACACACTCGACAAATACCCGAAACCACAGCATGTCCCTGAACATCTCTGCAGGGTCCCTCCGCTCTGCAGACGTCTCATTACAGATGAACTGGTTGCCGCTCCTTCACATTGTTCCCACGTAACTTAGCTGTTGCCCAATCGTCAATAAAGAGCCGTACATTTAGAGGCTGGCAGGATGGCTCAGCGTAACGGGTCCAGCCGGTCTAGTTGGTTTGTGATTTCCCCTGCCGCCTTCATTTACTCTATTCAAATGTTAATTTTAGAGCACAGATACAATATTGTGATGAAGAAAACCGGTTACTAAATTCTCCCCCACGTTTAACCATTACCTACTCACTCAGGAGCAGGACTTCATCAAGAAAACTACTTGATGACTTTAATCCAGAGATCTTCAATGATTTCAGGCCAAGGACCCCCAAGGTCTATAGAGACCCGGTGGAGGGACGCCCAAGGTCTATAGAGACCTGGTGGAGGGACCCCAAGGTCTATAGAGACCTGGTGGAGGGACCCCAAGGTCTATAGAGACCCGGTGGAGGGACGCCCAAGGCCTATAGAGACCATGTATAACAGTATTTTGTTGATTGATGTTTGTTGTTTGTTTTCGGGGACATGCAGTAACACTGCGGACCCTCTAGGGGTCCCGGACCCCTGGTTTAATTGTGCAAAATGCTTAAAAAAAACCCCTACAAAGCTGGAGATAAATGGAATCAAACTGGACTGAACCAATCTGCATCCAATCAATTAGGATGTGTTTCCCTCTCTTCATTGGACAGTTGCTTGTTGTTAACCGCCTCCTGGTTTTTGTCCCCTGCAGAGCCGGTGTCTGACGTGGTCATCAAGTCCAACATGCCCGAGGCCATCGAGTACAACAGCACCGTGGTTCTGACCTGCTCCGCCAAGGGCTCCTTCCTGAAGTTCACCTGGCTCCGGGGCGCCGCGCCCATCGTGGCTGACGGCAAACGGATCACACTGAAAGAGGTCCGCCTTTACCATAATTCATTATTTAATAATGATAAAGATAGGCTAGTTTGTGTTTAAGTAAATGTATAATAATTATATTTTTGAAGTATATATATATATATATATATTATTGATGTATAACCATAAATGACAAAATTAATGTATTTTGGTCTATATAATACCAACATTTTTATATTTTATTTCATATGTGCAATAATGTAAACCAGAGGTCTTCAACAGGGGGTTGAAGACCCTAGAGGGTCCGCAGAGTCACTGCAGGGGGTCCCTGAAATGATTTGATCCCAAACTTTTTTCTTCCAAAACTTTAAATATGTCCAAAAATCCACCTTAACATGAATACAACCTTTATTAATTCAATGTATATCTTTCTGTTTCTTTAATATTATGTTTGGAAATTGTGATTTAAAAAGAATTAGAATATTAATCTGTCAGCAATGATTATTTGAATGGCTTGGCAGTGTTTACATCCTGATGTAAACTCAACCACTCAGTTTGGCTACTATATTTCTTATATTGATTTATTTACATGTTTCTTATATTGACTATTATTTTGCTGCTGTTATCCTGTAAAGTAATGAAGTTTTATTTTGAATCACAGGACGACCTGTCCAGCATTCTGACCTTCACCGGCGTTCTCAGGACGGACCTGGTCGGTCCCATCTACTGCACCGCAGCTAACAAGCTGGAGACGGAGAAAAGCGCCCCCTTCAACCTCACAGTCTACTGTAAGTACTGCACCCACTGCTGGTTTTAAGTTCAATATTTGATAGTTTGATAATTCTTACAAAAAACATTTACCGTAGACTCACCGTGTTCTGGACACTTTAAAAGTCCCAAAAAGAATCAATGCTTGGAAGGATAAGCTTGATTGGTTAATCCGTCTTTGGGGGGCGGGTCTTACACACCAAATTTTACTACACAAAATGTGAAATACTTTAACTTATTTCTAAATATGCTCAAGAAATATGCACAAAACACCAGCTATGTTTAAACATGTTTGTGTTTTATTGCAACACATAAATAGTTAACGTCATATACAACTTGACGCTATTCGACGTTCTCCTTTTTTGTTTTTTGTCATGTTATGCTTTGCTTCCTTGTTTACTTGGAAAGGTGGATTTAGGAAATCAGGAGTCTACAAAACGTTGCTATTTTACAGCGTTTCCTTTTAAGAGAAATGCTCAGAGTGATATCTACGCAGTGTTTATGTTTAGGGCTTTTATTGTGAAAAGTATTGTGTTCAGTATGATGTACATTTTAAATGCATCTGTTCTGCACAACGTGATTGGTCGACACCCCTTATTCGCTTTGTCGTGACAAAAACACGCCCTCTTGTGGGTGAACGCTGCGTCATGTCCGGCGTTGTTGCAAATGATGAGTCGAGTGAGCGCAGAGTCAGAAGGTCAGACTTGGCACTCCTTCACCGATCTCAACCAATCGTTTGTTCGAGGTAGTTTTACCGGTTCTCTCTGAGTCACGTTGATACCTCGGATGACCTCCGACCGTTTTACTTGATCCATACAGAAACCACGACTGTTCAGACTTTAAACCTGCTCCGGTATAAAAGGTTGTGTGAGCCGCCTCGTGTCACGTGACTCCTGCCGGAGTAGATTGCGGTGTGTGTTTGCAGGGCGCTGCCTCTACTACTCAAGCCACACTGTGTACACAGCGGCCTGCACTTCCACTCCTTCCTCATGACTTAGCTGGAACGCACTGAGACCACACCGGCCGCTGATTAACCCAGTTACTCATTCATTTTCATTTTCAGGGGTTAATATACAGTCTATGAACTGTGGTACGCCAATATCACAGGGGTGGGGGTTGTTTGTGTTCATGGAAATAAAACAGGAGCAGGATCCAGATCCAGATTTGATGTGTACTGTTACCATGGCGACCGTTGTAGCGCATCACTTCCGTAGAAACTAAACTGACTTTTGACAAGTCGTAGCATTACGAAGTGCAACTGACGATGACGATTAACATAGACTGCTTATCAATCATCGCCACCATCTCTGACATCTAAGTTGACTTTTCACCTTTCCGTGTGCTGCTGCTGCTGCTGCTCCACAGATGGACCAGAAGAAGTCATCATGAGTCCAGCGAACCCTCCTCAGTACATCCGAACCGGATCCAACTTCAACCTGAGCTGTTCGGCGCGCTCCAGCCCGCCAGCCAGCTTCAACTGGTACCACGACGAGCAGATGATGGAGTTCATGGGTCCAGTCTTGACTCTGGAAACCATCACAAAGCACGGATACGGGAAGAAAATGGCGAAATACTCGTGCAGGGCCAGCAACGAGAAGACCAAACGCATGGTGCCTTCCGCCGCCGTTTCCCTCATCCTGATGGGTGAGTAATCCAAGGCTGTCTGAGAAATACTCTGGTTAAACAGAAAAGTGAAGCCAACGCTGACGTGCAAGTGAGCCTTAAAACTGCATTCTCTCTGCTGGCCACCAGGGGGCGACTCCTCTCTGGTTGTATAGAAACCCTATGAGAAAATGGTCCTACTTCTCTCTGCTGGCCACCAGGGGGCGACTCCTCTCTGGTTGTATAGAAGTCTATGAGAAAATGGTCCTACTTCTGTCTGCTGGCCACCAGGGGGCGACTCCTCTCTGGTTGTATAGAAGTCTATGAGAAAATGGTCCTACTTCTCTCTTGATGTATTATCTCAGTAAACATTGTAAACATGAGTTTATGGTCTCAATCGCTAGTTTCAAGTCTTCTTCAATCCAGCATGATGTTCATTTAGTACATTATGGTCCATTTAGAGTCCACCAGACCAGAAAGCAAGGGATGCTTTAGGGGGCGGGGCTTAGCTGCTGATTGACAGGTCCATTTAGGGTCCAACAGGTCCATTAAGAGGGGGAAGCAGCGGAGAGTGAAAGCAAAGAGCCAGCAGAAAGTATTTCCTGTCCAGAGCTTCTAAATCAATTTGGATCCAATTTAGATTTGCAAAAAAATCAACAACAAAAAACGCTTCAACACTTGCACCATGAAGATATGAAAGTGGAAATAAAATTCAATAGCTCGCCATATTTAAAACAAAAATAATTTCACCCGTCAGGATGAGGCAGAATTGACCTTCACTGACAGACAAAATAAAAAAACTGAAACCGTTTGTTTTCTCTGTGACATCATACCTCCGAGGCATGACTGTGTGTGTGTGTGTGTGTGTGTGTGTGTGTGTGTGTGTGTGTGTGTGTGTGTGTGTGTGTGTGTGTGTGTGTGTGTGTGTGTGTGTGTGTGTGTGTGTGACAGAAACCTGTTGGGTCGGAGGATGGTCTTACATTACAGCCTGAAGACTTTCTGTGTTTTCTATAACAGGGAGGAGTCTGCATGAAAAAGGAAAAGATGATGATGATTTTATGTCGGTCGCAGGTTTCTGAGCGTGAATGTATCAACAACAACTGTTGTCCGTGTAAAGATGACGTCGAGCTTGGCAGAGAATGAAGTCACTCTCCCGCTGTGTGTGTTGTTACTGAAGCTTCTCCCTGTTGTGAGACTCTGAACAGATTATCTTGCAGGTTATCACAGTGAAGCGAATGTTTCTTCTTTTAGACTCATACTATTACTTTTAATAGTAACTTCATTTATTTATCTATATTATATACTTTATCAGAGTTCTTTTTAAGTAAATATATGAAATCAAAGGTTATCAAAGTAGGAACGACTCCAACTAAGGGTCGAATAGATCAAAAAGTTACATTTAGTTGAATAGAAGAAGAATAAAAACATAAATCTTAAATTTTATTTTTTTGTATTTTTTAATTATATATAGTTTTTTATTTATTCAATTTAATAAATATTATTATTAATTGTTATTTATTTTTATCATTATATTCCTTTCTATTATTATTTGTATTATTTATTGTTATCATTAATATTCCTTTTTATTTTTACTATTATTATTATTTATTTTTATCATTAAATTCCTTTTTTATTTTTACTATAATTATTTATTTATTTATTTAACACATATATATTCCTGTGTATGTGCACCTTTAATATACACCGGAGAATGCATAATTAAGCATTATTATTTATTAACTGCTATTAGTTACTTAATTATCATTAAATACTAATGAGTTTACTTATTATTTGTAGGTACACAGATGTATATTATTATCTGTGTATATGTGTAGATGGGATATCTGTTTATGACTTTACGTTAGACACTTCAGTAAAACAAAAGAGGAGTCATGTGACCTTTTACATTGTTTTAAATGTGCTGCTCTTTTATTCCCTGTAATCAACTCATTAAAGTATACTCCACAGAAACACAGAAATCTCCTATGTTTTTCACAGAGGCCATCACGGGTGCAAAACTCAGCGGTCCGAAAGCGACCCTCATCGCCGGCAACAGCACCGCCAACCTGAGTTGCCAGGCGATGGCCGGCACCGTGCAGAGCAGGAACTGGCTGAAAGACGGGAAGCCTCTGAACGCCGGCGGCCGCATCGTCTTCTCCGCCGACAAAAGTTCCGTGATGATCAACCCGCTGCAGAAAGAGGACAACGGAGAGTACACCTGCCAGCTGGTCAACCCCGTCAACTCCGACAAAGCCGCCTACAAGATGGTGGTCAGCTGTGAGTGTAGAAAGCTTTACGGTTTTACATTCGTCTGTCCTCACAGTGATTTATCTTTATGGCTCTTTTACAACCAGAACTCATTCAGAGGTCCATAAAAAGTAGTTTTAAATTCAAATAAGCAGATATGTGGTCATGTATGAGATTGATTAGCTAAACAAACAAGCCTTCTGTTCCTTTTGGCTCCGCCTCCAGACGGCCCCGAGGCGGTGGCGGTGACGGGCAAAGACGCCGTGGAGCTGGAAGACAAGGTGGTGCTCAGCTGCACCGCCGCCTCCGTCCCTCCCGCCAACTTCACCTGGAAGTTCAACGACACAATGACCAAAGAGATGACGGCCCAGTTCACCATCGAGGCAGCTCGCTACAAGGACAACGGGAAGTACACGTGCGAGGCGTTCAACGCCGTCACCGGCAAGACCAGCGCCTTCACCCACATCCTGTCCGTCCAAGGTGAGACCCCACCTCTGGCGGTTTACAAATACGGCCAATCATGGAGTTCAGAGTAATAGTTTTGCAAGTCAAGGAAGTCTCAGTTTGTGGTCTAACTGTATGATGTAATCAGATTGTGTAAATCTGTCCTCGTGTTCACTTGGTTCCGCTAACACCAGATGTTTGCCGTTGCTATGACAACAAGTGAAAGCTACTGCTAGCATCTTAGCCCAAACACCCCGATTAATAAACACCCATAAGATGACAGTTTGTCCTCATAAGAAAAAAACCAACAATAAGCATCGACACCATCACCCTAAGGACCTTAACGAGGCGTTGTCACACGTTGGGATGATTCATTACAAACATACATGTACATTCATGGGACGTTAGCTAGCATAGATACCGGTTGTTACCATTGTAATAAACTAAACTGCCACTGTTTTTGGATTCACAGACGTTTGCCAGATTGTTTGTGACTCTGAATGAAAAGTTCCAGTAAAAGCCTTCCCTCTCTGCAGCGGATCGCTAATCTCGTTGTTTATTTTTGAACAGAGGAAATATTGCCTGACGGTCTCTCAGACGGAGCCATCGCCGGAATTGTCATCGCCATCCTGGTCGCCCTCGGCGCCGCCATCGCCCTCATCGTGTACTGCAGACAGAAAGTCCCGTAAGTACTCCGCTCTCTGATTTCCTGCATCGGATAAAAAATAGGTTTCAGAAGCTGTTGGACAAAACTGACACGCATTCACAAATCCTAGTGAAGTTATCATCATTTAGTATAGTACAGTATAAGTATAATCATTCATAACAATAAATATGACGTGACACTCCGGCTGTTGCTGAAGTGTGAAATACCTGATTTTCCTTCATTGAAGGAAGATTTAAGCCAAAAACAGGAAAATGTAGCCAGGAATGTGTGTGTGTGTGTGTGTGTGTGTGTGTGTATCTGCTGTTTTCCTGCGTTGTGTGTCTGTCTGTATCCATATCAACCACTTCATGACCTTCTAGGAAATTCTCTTCATTCCTCTCACGTCTTGACATCTTGCAACATGTTAGACTGTAATGTACTCACATTGTTACACACACTCACACACACACACTCTGTCGAGCTGCCACGCCTTTCAACACTGTTGCAACAGTAACGGTCACATAAGCACGTCTCCAAACGGAATTCAGCTTCGTCGTATCAACGGCGAACCTTTTTTAGGATTTGGTTTCCTCCATAACTTTGTTTTAAGCTGTTCAAGCCAAACTAGCATCCATAATAACATCCCACAAAACGCCAAAAGGATTAACTTACAGGTAAAGTTATGTTCATGAGAACCAGTTCACACCTCCTTCTTCCTAAACCCTGCTCCACTTCCTGTCAGGTTTCAACAGAGTCAACCGTCCTGAGACGGAGAACAAACACACTCAGACTTGCCGGCACCTTCCTGACTTTGAAACCGAGTTTGTCGAGTCTGGAGATTTAAATACAAACATCTTTTTCCTTCTCCGTCCTCTTTTTTAATTTTTTTTTATGGAACTCTTCCTGCTTTATTTAACATCTTCTTTCCTTCTGGCCCGCTGAGTTTAAAAAGATTTCATGTACTTGGCAATCGAGTGTTGAGCTGTTTCCTACAACGGCGTATTTGGATCACTGAAGTGGCAAATTTGCAAGTTTATAAAGTCATATATTTATGATGCTAACAACCAGCATTTATGCTAGCTAACTTCCCATGAATGTTATGTTTGTAATGAATCATCAACGTGTGACATCACCTCGTTAAGGTCCTTAGGGTGATGATGTTGATGCTTGTTGTTGCTTTTATTATATGAGGACAAACTGTCATCTTATCTTGTTTATTGATCGGGGCGGTTGGGCTAAGATGCTAGCGGTAGCTTTCACTTGTTGTCAATGGCAAACGTCCGGTGTTAGCTGTACACGTTCAATATTAGAAATGATTATCTAGTATGCCTGCATTCAAATAAACCAATCTCATTGCATCACCTGTATGTAAGCATGAATATATGCCAAAAGAACACGGAGGTTCATTTGCCACTTTAAAATCTTGCAAATTTGTGATATCTCTGAATATTGCCTCCCTCAGCTCTGTTTTTTTTTAAATAAAAATCCAAAACACGGCAGTTCATACCCAAAAACCGATCAGAAACAAAAGGTTTACATCTGTATTTATAACAACTTTTCCATGTTTTTAAAAGTAAAGTTTCTTCGAGAGAGCACTCAGGGTTTTTGTTTATTTCCGGCCCTGAAGTCATTCTGGATGATTGAATCCGAGGAAACCTTTTGTTTGTTCAAACCCGCTGCCCCTCCCCCGCCGGGTTCCTCTCCAGCTCTCGGCTGTCAGTCAGGCAAGACCGTGAGGATCACGTGATCCTCGGAGGCCCGGCGGCCCTCAGGTGGAGGTTTCAGCTGTATTCACTTCTCAGGATGATTGACTCGTCATTTTTGTCTTCGGTGCGTTGTTGCCGTTGACGACAGGAAGTCTTGTTGGAGGTTCCGGGTCTCTGGACTTCACTTAAATAGAGCAGGTCGCCTCGTTTTTGGTTTCTTTTTGTGCAAGTGGAAGTCAAAGAGATGAAAAAGGCTGTAAATATAATATTCAGCTGCTCACCTGCTGCATTACGGGTAGAACGGACGTGGTATAAAGAGAGAGACAAACACAGGACTTTAATCCAGGAAACTGCTGTTCATGTCGGACGTTAACACCTTAATTACAGATCACTTCAGAATCAGACGGATTTATTAGAGATTTCACTACGATCATCACATCCTGTGGTTGTTCCGTTGGCTCGGCTGTCTGGCGTGTTTGTGATATTTCAGTAGTTAAATCAGAAAAACTTTGTTGGGGACTAGATCTGGATTCTGGACTAGACCAGACTGGGTCAGCTTCCGGCATCAGGTTTTAATTTAAAAAAATGACCTCACAGCACAACAATGTCTTTGTCCTGAAACCGGTTCTCTGCAGATCACATAACAATAACACACACACACACACACACACACACTCACACACACATTACGGCTGTCTGAGAGTTTCAGTAAAAATCAACAGACTGCGTTCCTTCACTGTCAGCTGTCAATCACAGACCGGAAGACTCCGCCTCCTCCCCAGTGAGGGGGGGGGGGGGGGGGTCTCAGGTGTTGTTTGTATCTTTTTGCTCTTCCTCTGGTCGATGACCTTTGACCTCCCCTGATGTTTTTTCCTATTATGTGTTGAGTCATGAATCTGCTCTGTAGATCTGCTGCTCCAGTTTCACGACGTCTAAATTTCAACGTAACGCCGTCGTACGAAACTCGTCGGGGTTTATTTTACGCTACTTTAAAATAACTTTGCTTCACTCTGGTTCCTTCTTTGTTTTTGGATTATTGAAGAAAATAATCAACAACGAAATCAAACTATTACTTCTTCGGTCATGTTCTTAATAACATGAGGAAATACAAGATGAATACAGAAAACCAAATATATTTAGAAAGCTAGAGATATATGAATAACATGTCTTTGTTGTCATGATAAGGAGTGGGAAGAAGTTTACATTTAATTTGTAATAAGTATTTAATTACCACGTGATTATGTCTTACAGACTGTTTATCCGTATTATTTGTGATTTACATTGTTACGGAGATACAAAATGAAACCGCCAGTTCGAGCGTTGGATTTATCGACGCCAACCACAAGAACCCATTTATTCATTTTGTATCTCCGTAACGACGTAAATCACAAATAATACGGATAAACAGTCTGTAAGACATAATCACGTGGTAATTATGTCTTACAGACTGTTTATCCGTATTATTTGTGATTTACGTCATTACGGAGATACAAAATGAAACCGCCAGTTCCACCGTTGGATTTATCTACGCCAACCACAAGAACCCATTTATTCATTCAACGCAAAAGACAACGTAAGAACGAGCCCGGTCATTGATTCTGCGGTTGTTTTTGGCGACTTTTTATTTTGAAATAATAGCAGGGAGCGGCTGAGATACGTGATATTGTTGGGTTTAATCGTTCTTCATGTTTGAATCCTTGAAAACCAGTTCAGTGAAATGAAGTCTTTCAAACTAATACGATAAAGAATCCCTTCCATCTTCTTCTGATCTCGATGTTCAGAAAAACAAGCTGCCAGCTGGGAAAACCCACTCACGTCGCAACCCTCGGTCATAATTACACACTTAGTTAAGGAGGAATTTCTCTCCCACATCTCCAAGAATCCTCGGCTGCAAGAAGCAGATGACAAACGAGCCGCAGAAGAAAAGTCTTTTATCCACAGCGATGCAGATCTACACCGTCCATGCAGCTGGTTGAAATAATGTTTTAATTCGTCAAACTTCACCATGAAACCTCCCCAGTTTACACCGTTTTTCTTTTTTGCATTACAAGTTTTCTGTAACGTGATATTTAAATATGCAAATGATGCGTTATCTCATTAAATATGTGCTACTTTTGGGTTTTTGTCGACAGAGTCAAAAGGTTCTCCCCTCGGTAAAAAACTGTACATATATATATTCTCTTAGTCTTGTTTTGATATATGAGCAAACTTATAACCGATAAGCATTAAGACAATTATTTCCTGAAGTGTTTTTTTTTTACATTTTTTTAACGTTTAACGTGTTTTTTTGGTGAGATTTGGGGATCTACAGACGCAGACAGACAAAGTAGCAAAAATAAACACCTGAATGTGTAATTTGGATGTTGTGGGAAGAAAAACAGGCCCTAAATCTATAAAGTTCTCCAGTGACCTTTGACCTCTGGAGCATCAGTTTTAGTGTCGTGTGTCTGAGGAGCAGCCGTTATGGTGGTGAGGGCGAGGGTGAGGGCGAGTAAGGGGGCCAGTGAAAGCTACCGCTAGCAGCGATGTGTTAGAAAAATAAATGCGTACATTCATGGGAAGTTAGCTAGCATAAATGCCGGTTGTTAGCATCGTAATCAGGTTCATGACTCATTTCTGTGTTTCTGTGGAAACACACGGCCTCCTCGTCAGAGACCTCTGTATCTGACCCTCGGCTTTTATCCAACAACCTTGTTTTCTTTTGCTGCCGGGCCAAAAGAAAAGTATCACAGCTTGTGTGATAAGATTCAGTGACTCAACAAAAAGGCATTTTTGGAGGTGTTTGCTTTGTCGTGGTTCCCTGATGATGCTTCTCCTCGTGTAAAGAGAGCAGGTCGACGATGTTGCAACAGTTTCATCAGAATGTAAAATAGAAACTCACTCAGATAAGACCGCTTTATGCAAAACGTGCTCAACGTAGCCATAACTCTTAAAACATCCACCGTCCAAACACAGCTGTGCTCCTTCTGAAGAACACGTTTGGGGAATTTCACAAGTTTTCATGAAGATTTAGGATGATTTTCAACAGAAAAGTCATTAAAACTCCCCTGTGAATGGTGTATATGTCTCGGGCTTTTATTGTGAAAGGCTAACAGCGGAAGGCGTAGTTATTAGAAGTGAATGGATTTAATGGGAACTAATTAACATACTTAAGAATGTCTTCGTCAATGTTTAAGTGATCAATGAATATGAATAATCTTGTAAAAGATTGACTTTAATCTGGTTTATGTTGTTTTTCTGTTCTCAGGGTCGAGTCGCCGTACTAACGGACTTCCTGCTGGTGAGTCATCGCCATCATCATCGTTATCATCATCGTCATCATCGTTATCATCATCGTCATCACAACCTTAGAGTTGTTTCCGTTTGCTAAACCACTGCCTGGATCACCAACCTGTCTCCCTCCACCAACCTGTCTCCCTCCACCAACCTGTCTCCCTCCACCAACCCGTCTCCCTCCACCAACCTGTCTCCCTCCACCAACCTGTCTCCCTCCACCAACCCGTCTCCCTCCACCAACCTGTCTCCCTCCAGCAACCTGTCTCCCTCCACCAACCTGTCTCCCTCCAGCAACCTGTCTCCCTCCACCAACCTGTCTCCCTCCACCAACCCGTCTCCCTCCACCAACCCGTCTCCCTCCACCAACCTGTCTCCCTCCACCAACCTGTCTCCCTGCCACTCTTCTCCCTCCACCAACCTGTCTCCCTGCCACTCTTCTCCTCCACCAACCTGTCTCCCTGCCACTCTTCTCCCTCCACCAACCTGTCTCCCTGCCACTCTTCTCCCTCCACCAACCTGTCTCCCTGCTACTCTTCTCCCTCCACCAACCTGTCTCCCTGCCTCTCTTCTCCCTCCACCAACCTGTCTCCCTCCACCAACCTGTCTCCCTGCCACTCGTCTCCCTCCACCAACCTGTCTCCCTGCCTCTCGTCTCCCTCCACCAACCTGTCTCCCTGCCACTCTCCTCCCTCCACCAGCCTGTCTGTGGTTTAGCAATCAGAAATACCTGTAACAGCGTCTTTACTTTGACTTCGTACTTTCTCTAGTACTTTGTGTTTATTTACTGTCCAGCATCGTCCAACGTGACGACGTCTGCAACACAAACGACTCTGTTGTTGTGAACGGATGCTGGTCGTAAAGTAGTGCTTCTCATTAATGTATTGATTAGATGATGGAGAGTATCAATGCAGGAAAGGAAAGTGTGTGTGTGTGTGTGGGGTCTGTTGAAACAGTAGCCACAAGGTTGTTTCCACCTGGTCTAGCAAACAGAGCCTTGTGGCTGAGTGTGTGTGTGTGTATTTGTGTGTGTGTGTGTGTGTGTGTGTGTGTGTGTGTGAGAGAGAGAGAGATAAAACTGTTGATTTAAAGTGAACACACACACACACACTGGGTCTGTGTCCTGCAGCAGCGTCTTGCTTTAAACTTCCACCAGCAGCTTTTTGTGTTTTTCTTAGCCGACGTGTGACGACAGATCCAGAGACCAGAATCAGGAACTAGACCCCTGACTAGACCACCAACCTTTTATGAAACTGAGAGCTAACTGGAGGGTAGAGAGGAACACAGAGCAGCCCTGTCTCCTACAGAACTACGTTCCCATGTCTCTAAATATGTGTGATTAACAAACATATAGTTGGGTTCGTAAAAAAAAAACACAAAAACATCTCTAGTTTCAAGTCTTCTTCAATCCAGCATGATGTTCATTTAGTACATTATGGTCCATTTAGAGTCCACCAGACCAGAAAGCAGGGGATGCTTTAGGGGGTGGGGCTTACCTGCTGATTGACAGGTCCATTTAGAGTCCACCAGACCAGAAAGCAGGGGATGCTCCATCTCAGTCCAAATATGGGCACTTCCTTCACCGGTTGCAAAAATCCCATTGACTGCGCTACATTTATTTTTTGCCCCAGAATAAGTAGTGAATGCTAGAAGGGGCGGGGCTTAGCCTCTGAAGAATAGCTGCTGCACGAATAATTAATGAACGCGTCTCTAACCGAGCAGGTTTACCATCAACAGGTGTGGCAAAGCGGAGTGAGGTGCATGCTGGGGGTTTAATCAGTGTGTGTGTGTGTGTGTGTGTGTGTATCTCTGCTAACTTGTTCTTCTTTCTTTAGGAGATGCCGGCCCAAACATCCCACCATTGTGTTTCCCATGATTCATCTGTGCAACCTGGAGGCGTGTCCAGCTGGTTCCCTGGTGAAGCCCCCCCCCCCCCCCCCCCTGATGAGGACAATGGAAACCGTTTTTTGACCCAAATGATGGATTCTATCACAAGTTTGGATTATTCGCTGGAATCTTCACACTTTGTTCTGATCTTTGACGCCTTGAGCTTCGTTTCAACCTTCGCCGCCAAACAGCCCCCCCCCCCTCCCCCCCCTCACCTGGTGTTAACAAGCGTCACCCCTCACCTTTTGTCTCGCTCGCCGCTTCCTTCAGGAAACTTAAAACAGAAACTCTGAAACGGTTTCCTGGACTAAAGGCTGTCGGACTGACGGCTACGATGAGTGACTCTCTTTATCCTGCTGGAAACCTGAGGAGGAAACACACACACACACACACACACACACACACACACACACACACACACACACACACACACACACTAGATGCCACACACGACGCTGTTCAGCATTCTGGGCTTAATATCTGAAAACTGTTTCTTTGTGGGTTTGGTTTATCTCGGTCTAGGAGGTCGGGGGGGGGGGGGGGGGGGGTTCACGCGCTGCGAAGGGTTTCAAAGTAAAAGCTTTTTTTAAAGATGCTTCTCTGCACTCGTCACCGGCGGACAGTTTGATCATAAATACCTCAGTTTCCCCGACGCTCGCCAGAAGTCTTCAGACTGTTGAGATTTCTTTTACTGAGGCTACTGCCTGTCTGCCTGTCTGCCTGTCTGTCTGTCTGTCTGCCTGTCTGTCTGCTTGTCTGTCTGTCTGTCTGTCTGTCTGTCTGTCTGTCCGTCCGTCTGTCTGTCTGCCTGTCTGCCTGTCTGTCTGTCCGTCTGTCTGTCTGCCTGTCTGTCTGCTTGTCTGTCTGTCTGCCTGTCTGTCTGTCTGCCTGTCTGTCTGCTTGTCTGTCTGCCTGTCTGTCTGTCTGTCTGTCTGTCCGTCCGTCCGTCTGTCTGTCCGTCTGTCTGTCTGTCTGTCTGTCTGCTCTCCTTCACGTGTCCTGAGATGGTTTTACTGTATATTTGTATTTGTTTTTACAAACCTGCCAGCGAATCAGAAACAAGTACAATCATTTTTTTTCACTTTTCTTTTTAACTGTTCAAAATTAAATGTTCCTTTTTATGTGACGGAATTAAAATAGTATTTTCTTTTATTTTCAAACACAAAAATTGGCTTAAAAAGTCCAACGACTCTAACGTTCGTTCACGTGGAAACCGTTTAAAAAGCGCGGGTTTCCTCCCGTCTTTGAGGTCCAGATCCTCTTTGGTCTTTAGTCTTCCTCTGTGAGACCAGGACGGGGAGGAGGGGAACGTTTGAGGCGGCGTGGACGAGACCCGACACGCAGTGGCGGCTCGGGTGGCGAAGACGAAGAGAGAGAGAAAAAAAGAAAAGGGCGGGAAGGTGTTTGAGTTTTGGAGGGAAAGTTTGGCGAGCTTCAGGGCGGTGCTACTGATTATTATTCCCAAAAATGTTTTTAACCACAATTTGATTGAAGTTGTATTAAAGTAAATTATAGTTCATGCATGTTAATAATACACCTTTTTATTCTGTAAATGTCAAAGAAAACAACCCCTTTTTCTTGTATTTGAAGTTCAGCTCGTGGCCGGATCTCATCATGTCATCGAAGCTCGGAGGTTCTCGGCGTCGAGCCGCTTGTTTGTTTGTGTGGTTGATCTCAGACTTCAACGTGCACTGATCTCCGCTGAGATAAGTATTTATTTGTTAGTTTTAAAAAGGAACGGAGCTGAAGATCATAGCTGGTCTGCAGACCACACATTCAAAATCTCATTTTATTTGTATGTTTTTTTAGTTTGTGTGTTTTCACCCTGAACTCAGCCGTCGTTTTCAACATATTTATTTCTCCGTTTGCGATAACGCGTCATAATAACGACGTACGTCATCACTAATGAGACGGGTTTATATGTTTGAAAACAAAAACTTGCCCTCGCTGTAAATAATAGAGATCCTCTGCAAACGATTTGTTTGTGTCATTTTTTAAAAATATTCATGGGTTTTTTTCTTATGATTTATCTGTTAAAAATGTTTTTTTTCTCTCTTGTTTTGTTAAATGTTTACATAAACTGTCTCGCCTCCGAAATCCCTGTAAAAATCTTAAAATAAATGTCCCCAAGGTGAAATCCATGTCCAACTTCACATCCTTGTAAAGCCATAAACGTTGTGGAAATATTTTCATAATTTTGATTTTGCTTGTTTGTTCCGTTTTCATTTCTCTCTCTTTATACGTGTATCGGAGAAAACAACCAATCAGAGTCCGACTTTCTTCAAACCGCCCAATCACAGAAAGGAGAGGCTGTTTTCTTTGAAACTATTGGCCAAGTGTGTGTGTGAGTGTGTGGTGTGTGTGTGTGAGTGTGTAAGTGTGTGTGTGTGTGTGTGAGTGTGTGTGTGTGTGTGAGTGTGTGTGTGTGTGAGAGTGTGTGTGTGTGTGTGTGTGTGTGTGTTCTACAGTCATGCAGATTAAGGTGTGGCAGGTAAAGGAGGACACAAAAGGCCGTCGGCTGTAGATCACCGACACACAAACCTCCGTCTCAACAAGTCGTCTCAGTTTCAGGTTTACAGCTTCTTCTTCTTCCTCTTCTTCCTCTTCTTCTTCTTCTTCCTCTTCGAGAGAGAAGTGAAGAATAAACAAAATGTCCTCAGTGACTGAAAATAATATCTCAAGGTCTAAAAAGTTAGAATGAGCCGTCTGCTTGGTACGCTGCTTCCTTGGGGTCACGTTAACCAGAGATAACACACACACACACACACACACCTTCATCATAGTCTCCACCATACAGAAGACTCCTCTCACATCATTTCTATGTTGCTGTTTTGTTTATGTGGATGAAAATGTTCAATAAACCTCTTAATGACATTAAAATACACGTTGACAGGCTAACAGATTTAAATGTAAACATATAGATATAAAAATACGTGTACTTCATAGAAATGGAGGAGGTTTTTAAGCATAACAAACTTTTGTAGCGACGATCATAAAGGTTATAAATGACATACGTCCGGCTGGAACAGTGACCTTCCAAAAACAGCAGAAGTCAAAGTGAAATCAACGTCGGCCGCGTGTATTGAGGCTTCGTCCTGTTTCCTGTAAACAGCCGAAACACAAACACACACTGTTTACACCAACCAGCCAATCCTGTAAGACCCAAACACAACGATGGTTTCATCACGAAGCTGCTGCTTTCATCATCGCTGCATCTTTATTATTTTTATCGATCGCTGCATTGTTAAAGCTTCCAGTGTTTCGACATTTAAACGGCGAGAGAAGCACTGAAGGGGTTTTCCAACTGAATGTAAATGATAATCTTGTTGTTCGTGTGTCATCTTTTTCCACTGAGTCTTTTTTTTTCCAAATTCAAAAATCCACAGCAAGGACCAACTGTGAGCAGCGAGGGGCGTGGCTAGTCCAATCAGGAGCAGCCAGGAACAATGGGAGCCAGCGAGGGGCGGGGCTTGTCCAATCAGGCGCAGCGAGGAGGATGTTGGCTGTCATCGCCTCTACAAACCTACCGACGTTCAGACGAAGCCTGTTTCGCAGGGAGGCGTCGCCAGAACCAACGTGAGGACGGAGCTTTCTTTTCTTTTACAAGATTTACTAAAATATAGTAAAAGTTAAAAGTCTCAGACTCATCAAAAACCACAAAGAAAAAGTACAAAAAGACACAAGAAACCCTAAAAAAAATCAAACTGAAAAAAAAAAACACACGCACCTTGTGTGTGTCTTTTATATAGTGTGTGTTGGATCAGTTAAAGCGGACAGGACTGAACACGCCTGCAGCATTTAGTCAGGAATGTGTGTGTCTCTTTAAAGGGGGGGGGGGGGGGGGGGCATCCTTAACCCATTTTCACTTCCGCACCACAGAACATGTGACTCATGTTTCCCTCAGAATGAATGAGAGAGATGAAGCCCTGCCCCCTTCCTGTGGACCGCAACGTATCATATTTCAGTTTGGAAGTCCATGAGAGAACAATAATTTATTTAATCCCTTTAAAAATATGATTGTCAATTTCCAGGGGCATTTTGCACGTAAAAAAAAAATACTGCAAAAAACCCCCCAAAAAACGTGATTAAAGACGACATTTGTGTGTTCGGGTTATATGGTGTCTCTCCCCATTTAACAATTTTTTACACAAGTGGGGAACACAGGAAGGGGCGTGGCTTAGACTCCCTATAAAATTATTATTATTTTTTTTTACGAGTGCCAATATCGGGTCTTTTGACATCCTGGTATTTCTGATAAATGTTATGATAAATAACTACTTATTATTATTTTGTTTAATTATTTTTAACCCCTTATGTCACCTTTTGTTTTTCACTCGATCCAACGAATAATATAACAATAAATAAATAATAATAGAATTTTTGAGCAGTGTGTTCCAGTAACGTCGCTGCCACCTTGTGGTGAGGCAGTTTATTCAGTGTGGATGAAAGCCGGACGATGTGTTTTTATGTATATATATATATATACATACATGAGTTACAGTGTAAACACGCTCTCAGCGTGAACTAATGACGGTTATTCTTTTACACTGCAGGAGGAGATGGTTGCATGTCAGTGAGGCGCCTGTGGGCCTGTAACAGCAGGTTACACTCCACCTGTGTGTGTGTGTGTGTGTGTGTGTGTGTGTGTGTGTGTGTGATTACAGGGTAGAGTAATAACGACCTTGTTGGGTGGAATGATGGGATAATGTTGACATCTAAAATACAAAAAGACAGTTTTTTCTTCCTTTTTCTCAGGTATGGACGTTGAAGGAGGACAAAAGGACCGTGACAGCAGCGCTGATGTGAGTTGTGTTTTAATTTAAACATTTACATTTAAATGTAAATCCACGGGTGATTAGAGTCGATGTGGAGTTGAGTTTCTAGCGTGAACAACAGGAAGACAACAAGAGCATTAATGGTTTGTGGAGACGACTCGGGCACGTTCAGACTCGGTTCAGAATGTGCTGCGTGTTTATGTCCGGGTTCAGATCGGAATAGCGCAACATTTTCTGGATAAACACCCATCCTTTTTTAAAAAATATATAAATATGTATATAATTATTATGTATTCCACACATAATATACTATGACTTTTTATTTTGTTTATTACATACTATACTGTCTTTTTTCCATTATTTATGACATATACAATTAATTTATTTTTTAAGACAAATTATACTGTTTTTATTTTTTTATGACATGGTATACTATGACTTTTTTTTATTACAAACTATACTATGACTTGATTTTAATGAAGTACTATATCATTTTCATGGCATATTATTCTTTGAACATACGATACTATGACTTTTTAGTGTATGATTTATTTATGATATACTTTACAATGGCTTATAAGGATTTACTGTAGCATGACATTTCATGATTTCTTTTGACAACATACTTATACTATGACTCTTTCAAGACTTTTTTGACATACTTTATCTGACATATTATTCTACGACTTTGTTCATGATTATTATTACTATTTTCAACATACTATGCCAGGGCCGGCCTAAGCCTTCACGGGGCCCCGAGCAGGATTTGATTCGGGGCCCCCATCCTACTTCAAATCTAACACACAAATTATTAACTATATTAGTTGTGTTACATGTTTTGACCCTTTTCTTGTTTCTTAACATAACAAACTCACTAGAGTGGTCCACTTTAATATTAAAGGACAGTAAAGAAGTAAGTAACTTGTATATAAAATAAATAGAAATAAATAAACAAATGCTTTTGAATAGAAAACAATGCTTCATGCAAAGACAAAAGTGGAGAATATCAGTGTTTCAAATCTAATACCTTGTAAAAGTACCTCCCTAACAGTTTATTCTTATAGAAAAAATCAATACAAAGTTAAATAACGTGAAAATATTCAATAAAACTTAAATAAAGACACAGAATGAGCACTTGCAAGATAATAATAATAATGGACAGTAATTTCAAAATGTTTAGGGAAATAATCAGAAATTCAAATTTGATCAGACACTAACTGCGGCAAAGTTGTTTATGGCGTCACTGTATGATATCTGATGGCCAATTTTGTAAAAATAATATTGTTCGTACTGTCGTCAGACATAAACAGATAGCGTTGTTTTTAGTTTTTTTATCTTCTGATTTCTTTCTTTTCCTTCTTCCTTACAGGATGAACGTGACGTCAGCTCCAACTTATTATCAGAAGTATAATAAACAATGTTTTATGATTAGCAATATGACTTAAAACAAAATATTACAAAAAAGAGAAACATTTAACTTTTCCAGGGCAAGTAATGTCCATTTTTTTTCAAGCCATTACTTTTTTGTGACTTCTTTTGGACAAACTAAACTATGATTTTTTGTGTTTTTTTTCAACAAACTATACTATCACTTTTTTTTAAACTTTTTTTCGACAAACTATACTTGTTTTCGAGATATTATATTGACTCTTTGGACAAACTATACAATTTATTTTTTCATTACTTCCTTTGTGACTTTTTTCAACGCCCCATACTATGACTTTTTTGTGACTTTTTCCGACAAACTCTACTCTGACTTTTTTTTTACATTTTTTCGACAAACTATACTTTTTTTTGACAAACTATACTCTGACTTTTTTTTTTTTTTTTACATTTTTTCAACAAACTATACTACACTTTTTTTTTTTTACTTTTTTTCGACAAACTATACTCGATTTTTATTATATTGACTTTTTTTGACAACTATACATTTTTTTTTGACAAACTATACTTCTGACTTTTTTCAACGATACTTGACTTTTTTGACTTTTTCCGACAAACTATACTTTGACTTTTTTTTTACTTTTTTCGACAAACTATACTTTGACTTTCTTTTTACTTTTTTTGACAAACTATACTTTGATTTTTTTACTTTTTTCGACAAACTATACTGACTTTTTTTTGACAAACTATACTTTTTTTTTGACAAACTATACTTGATTTTTTTTTTTTTTTTTTACTTTTTTCAACACATACTATACTTTTTTGACTTTTTTTTCGACAAACTATACTTTTTTTTTGACATATTATATTGACTTTTTTGACAACTATACATTATTTTTTCATTACATTTTTGTGACAAGCTATACTATACTTTTTTGATGACTTTTTTTCGACAAACTATACTCTTTGACTTTTTTACTTCTTTTTTGACAAACTATACTTTGAATTTATTTTTTCAATATACTGACTCTTTGTACTTTTTTGACAAGCCCATACTATACTTTTTTTTTACTTTTTTCGACAAACTATACTGCTTTTTTTGTACATTTTTTCGACATATACTATACTCTTTTGACAAACTATACAATTTATTTTTTCATACTTCCTTTGTAAAAAGACTTTTTTTCAAGCCATACTATCTTTTTTGTGAAACTGACAAACTATACTTTGACTCTTTTTACTTTTTTCACAAACTATACTTTGACTTTACTTTTTTGACAAACTATACTTTGATTTTTTTACTTTTTTCGACAAACTATACTGACTTTTTTTGACAAACTATACTGACTTTTTTTGACAAACTATACTTTGACTTTTTTACTTTTTTTTGACAAACTATACTTTGACTTTTTTTTTTTACAAACTATACTTTGACTTTCTTTTTACTTTTTTTGACAAACATATACTTTTTTTTTTTTTTTTACTTTTTTGGACATAGTATACCATGCCTTTTTTTGTGACGTTTTTCCATATACTATACTGTGAGTTTTTTCAACATACTATACAATAATACATTTTTTTTTGCACTGCTGTCCAAGCTGCAGGACTCAGACGAGAACCATCCCTACACCTTCCATCAGCCCATGATGCCGCCCCACTCCCATCTATTCTCCCCCGTCTGTCAGAGAGACACTGAAAACACACTGAGAAGTAATTCTTCTCCCTCATTATGGATACATACCTCACTATTAACACACCGTAAACTGTTACATGGCTCTTTTGCATATTAAAGTTGATATTCACTGCCATATTGCCCCTTACATTATTAATATTTCTCTGTTGTACCATGTTTAAAGATGCTGTTTGTATGTTTATTTGCATTAAACATTTGCACTGTTTAACTGAATAGTTTTTCTTTCCTGATTTTTGTGTCGCCATGTTATTCTAGTGCATTTCTTCTTGTACGTTGTTCAGCTACACTGTGTGCCCTTAATTGCCCCCTGGGATCGAATACAGTTTTTGGAACTATATTGTGTTCTTCACTTTTTTTTTTGGCTTAATATACGATAACTTTTTTGTGAGTTTTTTTGACACACTGTACTAGAACTTTGTTTTTGACTTTTTCAACTTAGTAAAGTACGTTGAAAAAAGTCACAAAAAAAATCATAGTATAGTGTGTAAAGCATGTTGAAAAAATAGTAATCAATCAATAGTAATAAAGTAATAAAAAATAGAATGGAATGTTTTTATATTTCATAACATCTTTCAACTTCAGCACAGAAATGAGTGCATGCTAGACAGAAGAGAGTAGGTCCATGCAGCACACAGGGTCATAAGAATGAAAAGGCCACGGCCTCAGTGACGACCTCAGTGGCGACCTCAGTGACGACCTCAGTGATGACCTCAGTGACGACATCAGCGATGACCTCAGCGATGACCTGCCGCTTACAGAACACAACATTGTCTGGAAATGTTGGAAACTTTTTACGTTTAAATTGTTGACTCATATGGAGAATATTTTTTTTTACCAGCAAAAGAAACATGATTTAAAAAAACATCCTGATAAAATAAAAAAAATGCACATTTGAATCAGAATTTATCATTTTTTCTTTATTCCTCACAATTTGATTTAAAAGTCATGTCACAATTTTAAGATACTTTTTGGAATTATCACATATTCAACATTTTATACTTATCTCATGATTTGTCATTTTCAAAATTGGGATTAACTAGTTGATTCTTGACGGAGTAAGTCACACATTTGTCCTCCTTTATTGTGAGAGCATTTTTACATTTAATCATGACGCACATTTATACTTTTCCTTTTCTCAGCAGAAATGTGCTTCCAGAGAATCTGAGCCATGTTTTTATCGAGAAAGGGAAGTGAACTCATCACAGGGAGTTTGTGAAGAACTCCTTCCAAACCATTCTTACTCCCTTCACCTTTCTCCCCCATCACTAGAGACAGGAAGTGACCATATTTGGACTGTGGAGGAGAAGATTTCAAGAAGTTCTGTGTGACTCAGAGTCGCTCGTCCACAGTCTGATGATAATGTGTCATTCATTCTTTTTAAAAACTCATTGTGTTCATGTTAATGCTGCTGCGTTGCTCATTTTCACTTTTTATTCTTTTCCATTTTGATAAAACTCTCTTTATGAGACTCATTTTGATAAATAATCTGTCTCGAGTGAAAGCTTGTCTTTGTTCTTCCTGATAATATTGTTTATTCTTTGGTAAATAACTGGCAGAGTCTGTTGATAAAAAACAGATTAATTGTGCCTTTTGTGAAATAGTGTGTGAATTGAACCATTAATCCTTGAACGGCAGACTGAACATATAAAACGTTGTTTGTTTCCAGGCTAAACTAATTAAATGAAGCCTTGAATAATAAATACACATTTACTTGGATTAAAGTGGAGTAGTTATAAAGGAAAATCCTTTGAAAATAACAAATTAATAAAACTCGACATTAACACCAACATTTAATTTTTCTTCCAGGGAACGAATCATCAGAAAATTAGATAAAGTCTCACTTATTTGTCTTTTTTTAACTCTCGACTCCAGCAGAGTGCAATGAAATTAGTTTGTTTTTGCCAAAAGGTTAGGAGCATTAATTTAGCTTCCTCACGGCTCCCAACATGGCGACTCCTGAGGTGACGGCAGCTTGCAGCTAACAGTGCTAACAGAGCAAACAGTGTTGCTTCTACTAAAGGTCGATTTCATCCAAGCGGAAAACTTTTGCATCCACAAAGAAGAAACTGACTTCATTCAATCAATTTGAGAATGTTGCTAAATATCTCTTTCCATCTGTGATGTAACATAACAGATTAACTTTGTGGGTATCTATGTGTCTGACGTCACCGCTGCAGAAACACACAGCTGCTGATAAACTCATGTTTTGGTATCTGGAACTGAAAATATCTCTTTTTTGGTGCGTTTGTTTTTTCATTATGAACAAAAAAACCCAGACTGAGACCCTCTCTGGTTGTATAGAAGTCTATGAGAAAATGGTCCTACTTCTCTCTGCTGGCCACCAGGGGGCGACTCCTCTCTGGTTGTATAGAAGTCTATGAGAAAATGGTCCTACTTCGCTCTGCTGGCCACCAGGGGGCGACTCCTCTCTGGTTGTATAGAAGTCTATGAGAAAATGGTCCTACTTCGCTCTGCTGGCCACCAGGGGGCGACTCCTCTCTGGTTGTATAGAAGTCTATGAGAAAATGGTCCTACTTCGCTCTGCTGGCCACCAGGAGGCGACTCCTCTCTGGTTGTATAGAAGTCTATGAGAAAATGTTCCTACTTCTCTCTGCTGGCCACCAGGGGGCGACTCCTCTCTGGTTGTATAGAAGTCTATGAGAAAATGGTCCTACTTCTCTCTGCTGGCCACCAGGGGGCGACTCCTCTCTGGTTGTATAGAAGTCTATGAGAAAATGGTCCTACTTCTCTCTGCTGGCCACCAGGGGGCGACTCCTCTCTGGTTGTATAGAAGTCTATGAGAAAATGGTCCTACTTCTCTCTTGATGTATTATCTCAGTAAACATTGTAAACATGAGTTTATGGTCTCAATCTCTAGTTTCAAGTCTTCTTCAATCCAGCATGATGTTCATTAAGTACATTATGATTCTCTTTGCAGCTGTTTTACATGTCTTTCTAGTTGTTATGTTTGTATGTAATTCTTCATGATGCTCGGTCACTCACCTTTTTTAAAATTCTTTCAGTCATGAAATCATCAAACCGTTTCTCTTCTCAGCATATCCAGTTGCCGTCGTCAGCGGTTTGATTTTCCCAGCAGCCCTTGCATCACTGAGAGGAAGAAGACGCAAACAAAACTCCACATTTATGAGAATAAGGTTGAAAATGGAAAAAGAAGAATGATATAATGTCACGTACTTACGTGGCTTCCCAGAATGCTCAGCAGAAACATCTTCATGACTTCACCATACCTACAGATTAATACAAACTCATATATTAATATATATATATGAACAAAAACCTGCCGACAAAATGATTAAAACTTTTCAAACTAAATGTAGTAGCGAGCTACAGAAAAAGTATTTTTCTTCTTCTTCTTCTTCTTCAAAAAAAGCGGCTTTGTCTTAAAACAAATCAAAGGAGCTGGGGGTGGGGGTGGAGGGGCTGTGTTCAGTAAACCATCCACATGTTGATCAAACACACATCGGCAAGAATGTTGCGATCATCAATGACATAAAACGCTGGTGTTAAGTCGATGCCTGCAGTCCGATGTTTGAAATCTCTGCTTAGATCTTCAACGTTCTCTCAGATGATTTTATCCCAAAAAAGTGAGTTGAATCAAAAAAATAAAACTACAAGGACAAAGGAGAGGAAACATTAAAACAAAACAAGAAAAGGCTAAAAAGTATAAAATAAAAAATTAAAAAAGTACAAAAACAACAAACACAACCGAACGTAAAATCAAATAAGAATTAAAAAGAAAGACAAACAAATGAGCCTCAAGTAAAAAAGTGACATAACGTTATGTATTTTCTTTTGGTGCAGCTATGCTAGCAGTTTCCCCCTGCTTCCAGTCTTTGTGCTAAGCTAGGCTAACTGTGTGGTGCTATCTGTGGAATAAG
>CM056836.1:1597500-1612814 GCA_029853015.1 Chelidonichthys spinosus | reverse complement strand
ACTAGATAAAACAAATACGTTATTACATATATACACCGCGACGTTAAACCCAATTAGAGGAGATGGGGAGGGGCGTCTGACCATACCCATCTACAAGATGGAGCGTGCATTTATGGGGGGACAGGTAGTGCACCTGTCTCTCTATCCCCTACAACCTAACCCTAACCCTAACCCTAACCCTAACCCTAACCCTAACCCTAACCCTAACCCTAACCTATCGACTCCAAATGGCCTGAAACGTGCTCCTATGCATGTTGTGGAAGTAGGATTTTTCAAAAACACTTGCTCGTTTTTCACTCACTCCCTCCCATTGACTTGAATGGGAAACTTCAAACGCTTAGAACACTCACACTAACACTCACACTAACCCTCACACTCACACTCACACTAACACTGACCCCTATCCCTCACCCTGACCTCTTACACTAACCCTAACACACTCACACTAACCCTCACACTCACACTAACCCTCACACTCACACTAACACTGACCCCTATCCCTCACCCTGACCTCTTACACTAACCCTAACAAGCAAAATTCAAACAAATTTAAAAACAATTCAATTCTTATTATATGTACCTATCGACTCCAAATGGCCTGAAACGTGCTCCTATGCATGTTGTGGAAGTAGGATTTTTCAAAAACACTTGCTCGTTTTTCACTCACTCCCTCCCATTGACTTGAATGGGAAACTTCAAACGCTTAGAACACTCACACTAACACTCACACTAACCCTCACACTCACACTCACACTAACACTGACCCCTATCCCTCACCCTGACCTCTTACACTAACCCTAACACACTCACACTAACCCTCACACTCACACTAACCCTCACACTCACACTAACACTGACCCCTATCCCTCACCCTGACCTCTTACACTAACCCTAACAAGCAAAATTCAAACAAATTTAAAAACAATTCAATTCTTATTATATGTACCTATTGACTCCAAATGGCCTGAAACGTGCTCCTATGCATGTTGTGGAAGTAGGATTTTTCAAAAACACTTGCTCGTTTTTCACTCACTCCCATTGACTTGAATGGGAAACTTCAAACGCTTAGAACTCGGGAAGCGTAGGTCGTAGAAACTTGCAAACAAGATCCGCCCCATGGTTTGTGAGGGCGCTGAACACACCTGTCTTGGTCCCGAGTCTCTAGGACCTACGCTTCCCGAGATACAGAAAACGGAACCGTAAGTGACGTCATCTCCGGAACGCAAGCTCGTAGAGAGTCGAGGGTGGTACCGTTAGAAAGCCCACCCCGTAAAATGGGGGGGTAGGTCTTGGTTTCAAGTCTCTACGACCTACGGTTCCCAAGATACAGATAAACATTCCACACAAAAGGAAAATCCACTTCCGGGTCGAAAGTTACGCAGCAGGTGGCATTTATCATCCAGCTCGCCACGTGGCAGGACAGAAGCGTGCTCTGGCACCGAGTTTGGACAAGGAGGGGGGTCGGGCAGGATGCTACGATGCAGGACGAAGAGGTAAGAGTCTATTTTCTGTTATTTTCGGGAAAAAAAAAAAAAAAAAAGCGAGTGTGTTTTTCGTTTGCGAGTAGATCTTTAAACGCTCATATCTCCTCACGGGAATGTGCTAGAGACACGGGTGAATGCATTCTATGTTAGGCTCGTCGAGACGCGTCGATGGATACCACCCACGGGCCGCTACGTCCGAAAACACCCCCGCGAAGGTTTTTATTTAATAACTTCCGATGGCAGTGGCCTACACACACGGGCTTTACACTTTCGTTTTCCTCTCGTCGAGACCCGTCGATTGACACCAGGCACGACTTCCTGCGTCAAAGGGGGGCCGAGTTATGGCCGAAAAACCACCCAGACCCCATGGCGGATCCGGTCCGTGCAGGACTCGGCCGTAACTCGCCAAGGGAAGGTCGCACACTGTCAGACCCGACGTCTTTCCCACATAATTCGACCACGCTGAACACGCTGGTGTGGGGCCCGTGTTTCTCAGACGTACCGTTCTCGAAAAACCACCCGCGAATAGGTTTTTATTTAATAACTTCCGATGGCAGTGGCCTACACACACGGGCTTTACACTTTCGTTTTCCTCTCGTCGAGACCCGTCGATTGACACCAGGCACGACTTCCTGCGTCAAAGGGGGGCCGAGTTATGGCCGAAAAACCACCCAGACCCCTTGGCGGATCCGGTCCGTGCAGGACTCGGCCGTAACTCGCCAAGGGAAGGTCGCACACTGTCGGACCCGGCGTCTTTCCCACATAATTCGACCACGCTGAACACGCTGGTGTGGGGCCCGTGTTTCTCAGACCTACCGTTCTCGGGATACAGCCGATTTCGACCTTCTTTTCGAGGCCCCGCCCCCTTATCTTGAGAAAGTGCCGTCGGACGTGGTATCGTTGGAAAGCTTAGGTCCTCAGCTATCCACACACGTTGGTTTCATCAGTCTAGCACCTTGCTGTCCAAAGTTAGGAACTTATCATCCCTTGATTCACTCCTTTTCTCATCACACAGACATGATGCGACATCTCGCGATATCTCGCCAACGCTACATGCCACGGGCATGGTTCAGGCATCTTTGGATTCCTCTTGACCAGACCTACGCGGGGACACCCAACATGAGGCTCGCGGGACCTTCCGGGCCCACTTCCGGTACGCGGTTTCCAAGGTAAGGAAATGGCCTGATTCGTGCTCCTGACTGCTTTCTGGGATAATGTCGCCTTTCCATGCAACGAAAAAACACTTGGGGACTTTTCAAGGACCACATCCATTTAACATGGGAGTCTATGGGGGAGCGACATCTCGCGATATCTCGCCAAAGGTAAGTCCCACAGGGATGGTTCAGGCATCTTTGGACTCCTCTCGACCAGACCTTCACGGGGATACCCAACATGGGGCTCGCGGACCCTCCCCGGGCCGAGATACGCCCACTTCCGGTCCGCGTTTTCCAAGAAAATAAAATTGCCTCATTTG
This sequence comes from Chelidonichthys spinosus, assembly GCA_029853015.1. Taxonomy (NCBI): domain Eukaryota; kingdom Metazoa; phylum Chordata; class Actinopteri; order Perciformes; family Triglidae; genus Chelidonichthys; species Chelidonichthys spinosus. The sequence continues at coordinate 1,609,856 of CM056836.1, read as the reverse complement.
TGCTCCTAAGTGGTTTCTGGGATGTCGCCTTTCCATAGAACGACAAAACACTTTGGAGTTTCTCCCAGGGCGACATCCATTTAACATGGGAGTCTATGGGGAGAGACATCTCGCGATATCTCGCCAACGGTAAGTCCCACAGGGATGGTTCAGGCATCTTTGGATTCCTCTCGACCAGACCTTCACGGGGATACCCAACATGGGGCTCGCGGACCCTCCCCGGGCCGAGATACGCCCACTTCCGGTCCGCGTTTTCCAAGAAAATAAAATTGCCTCATTTGTGCTCCTAAGTGGTTTCTGGGATGTCGCCTTTCCATAGAACGACAAAACACTTGGGAGTTTCTCCCAGGGCGACATCCATTTAACATGGGAGTCTATGGGGAGAGACATCTCGCGTTATCTCGCCAACGGTAAGTCCCACCGGGATGGTTCAGGCATCTATGGATTCGTCTCGTCCAGACCGTCACGTGGACACCACCCACTTCCGGGTAGCTACTTCCGGTCGCGAGCTAGGGGCACCCAAAGTCCGATTTTTCAACTGACTCCCAAATGATAGAAAATTGCCAGATTGATGCTCATTTCTTATTCTAAGCCCTCTACGACCTTGCTAGCGGCCCCTATTTGCATATGTCGCCGCGACATACCCTTTTTCAGCTCTAACCTAACCTAACCTAACCCTAACCCTAACCTGGAGGACGACCCGGTGGGTTTGGGGTTCACTGAGTAGCTCATCATCCCTGAACCTAACCACACACCGCCATCCATTGCATGTAGGTATTCTTACAAAAAACACACACCAGGATAACACATGGATATAACAACTATTTATTTATTTATTCATACAAATATATAAAACAACTATTTACAGTAGAATAATTAATAAATAAATACATGCATGTATTATTATTATTATTCTCTCACATATATATATATATATGTATATGTATGTATATATATATATATATATATATATATATATGTATATGTATATATATTATATCCATTCTGTATGCCTAAACGTGCTAGCTCTCTTCCAGGAAACTACTGGCACTTTAGCTCCCTGTCGGGACCTGCGGGGAGACTCTGGATCCGCGGAGCTCCGCCATCTTTATTTCCTGTGAAAGACAACATTACCCATACTTACTGGCGCGCTCCGGTCAAAATGGCGACTTAGTTACCGTCTTAAAGGTGTACTTACCTGCATCGACCGCGAGAGACACTCACACTTGAGTGGATGTGCTACTCACCACGCACCGAAGCTGCACAATTATCGGACTTTCTACATGAGCTCTTTCATCATTCCTTTCTCTAATATTGACAAGTTATTTCCTGAAGAAGGTTCTGCCACAGAACCGAAACGTCGACCACATAACTTGTCATTCTGACCACATAACCTGTCATTCTCCGCCCGCGTGAGTACGCTCTATTGCAGACACAGTGTCGCTAGCCATTAGGGCCTTACACGTGCTGTTTTATTAGCGTGTTAGCCACGGGGCCTAAAGCTAATTTATGCTACGCTATCTGTTGCTAATTCATTGCTATTTCACCGCTAATTCATCGTTATTCATCGTTTATTCACTGCTCCGCCATTATGACTATTCTCGAACGAGACATAGATGAAGGTTGGATAGTAGTTGAACGCCGTCGTGGCCGCCAGCCACACCGCGAACGTCAGCCTTCTCCCAGGCATGACTCTCGACATCGTTATCAACCGTCCTACGCGGATATTGTCCGTGATAATGACGTAATTGTACGGGAAGCTTCTCCCCGACGCCAGTACAGGCGGGAATTCCCCAGTCTCCGCCGTCCTTCTCCCGTACGAGACGCGGTTAGAACACGGGACGAATATTACCCGCCACGTATACAAGGCCGTACGCCCGTCTTACGTGACTACGACGAAGTCCAGCGTGACGACGTCCCCCGACGCACATCCCGGCGGGAATCCCCTGACCGACATCGTTCGCCACATAAGCAGGCTTTACCCGTTAACCGGAACCGTTACTCGCAACGTCAACAATACCCGACCGTACGGATCGATGACGTGGCCACGCGCGTAGATGTCCCCCCCACGGATGACCCGTAGGGACTCCCCAGACCGCCACCGTCCTTCCTACGCGTATGACACACATAACACGACCCAACACCGGCCCGTTCATAGGAAACGCCCCCGGGATGATTATCCGGATCGTAACACAACTATGTACCGTAATGAACGCAACACACGTGACTTTATTCATCAACGACAATATCGTTATGATACAGTTAGACCTAATAACCCACAGGGGCGTGACCAACACCGTCCACAACATCGAGAGGAGGGAAACCTCAATAGACGGGGACCGCAACGTAAAGCTAGATCACGTTACAAGCGGAAACCACAACGTAATCCACGTCAGGCCCCATCACGCGCAGACAACCGCGTGGATAGACCTCTTTCCACAGACCCGGACTTCACGGTTAAGGTCCGTATCCTTAATAGGATTATTAAAGCCGTACACCACCTTAAGAACGTCTCTGAACGGGATGCCCCCGTCACTATATCCCGCACGACAAATAACCTTATTACGTGTATTAAACCATCAGCACCTACTGATGAGACCACTAAACGCATACAGGATAACGCTAAAAACTGGGAAAGTTCCACTTTAACTATCCTACGCGAACACTACCAAAGCGCGCTAGAAACGGAAATTGCGCAGTTTGTGTGTCTCTCTACTCTTGAGTACCAGGACCCCCTCCAGGTGGCGACCATCTGGGCCAGACGCAGCTTGGGCAACCGCCTCCTACCTGAAACCCTGCAAAGGGCTGAGACTATGCTGGCAGCGTTCCTGACGATCCACGAGACCACCGACGAGGACTCTGACATCGTTCCAGACAGAACCGCCATCGACCACATCATCACGTCCCTCAGAGCACAGTCTGAGCCACCGGTGACCTCGCGGGGATCCTCTACACAGCCTACTAGAAGGACTGCGGGACCTGTTACCTCCCAGAGACCTCCACAACCATCGGCTAAGAGTACTGCGGGACCAGTGACAACGCAGAGACCTTCTCAACCTACCGGCAGCGACTCTGCGGGACCTGAGACCGTCCTGGGACTCCCTCAACGTCCTCGACCATCTCGTACGGCGGGACCTGAGATCCTCCAGAGACTTCCGAGACCCCCACAACCACCACACGAGGACACAGCGGGACCGGGACTCCAACGGAGCCCCTCCCAGCATCCTGCCTCACCCAGGACCACGCCCTCACACTCGGGGGCACTCCTGACAACACCACAAGTGCATAATCTACCCACTGTTGTCACAAACATCATCCAGGCCGACGCAGTTACCCCTCGGACCCCTGGGGCCCCCTCTCCATCCAACATCTGCGTGCTGGGACCGGACCTGGACATCATTGAGGTACTGGAATCGGAACTGGGAGAGGAAACGACCTTGGACTCACACACTGTGCAGCCGGCCATGGAGACTAAGCGGGAGGACCCTTCAGAGATGGAGGCTATGGACCCCGACTACGCGGACGTGTGTGTAGCGGACCTCCTGGACACTTCCTCTGACTCTCGGTCCACCCCTCCGCCTCCTCCTCCTCCACCCAAGCTCATCCAGAAACTATTGCCGATGACCGGGGTGAACTTGTCCCCTATAGGGAGAAAAAAGACTCTTGTGCAAACCAAGTTGCCTCGTCTCTCCCCTCTTGAAAGCAGAGCACACAAGCCTACCAGGCACTGCAACACCACCAAGAAGCTTCAACACTGGTCTCTACATATCGTGAAGAAGTGGATCGTCATAGGCGACTCCAACGTCACCAGACTCCCGCACTTCACGATTCCAGACCTGCAGATTGACGGCTTTCCAGGTGCCACGCTTCAACATGCAGAGGCCATCATCGCCACTGCCACAAACACCGTGACAGTCGACAAGATGGTCCTCTCCTTCGGCCTCAACAACAAGGGCCAGCTGAACGGCGAAACAGCTGTTAATGAACTGCAGAAACTCCTTAAGACTGCTAAGACCAGATTTCCTCACGCTGAGATCCTGATCCCGGAGGTGAACTTTTCTAAAGCACTCCCACACGAGGAGCAGACCCTCCTGACTCACCTCAACCAACACATCTCCACCAACTGTGGGTTCATTGAGGCTCTGCCCCAGCAAGACTTTAATACCGAAAGGGACATGATTCACTGGACTCGCTCCACGGCAGTTAATGTCTCCAAGCACTGGATCAAGTACCTAAACTAGACTTCCCCACAAGCCTGTCTAATCAGGAGGGTAATAGGACTGATTCTAGCAACACGAACATTATGAACAATAAAACTGTCATGGTGTTAGCTAAGAACTTTAAACTGTCTGAGGCTGAATTCTCTTTATTGAACAGGTGCCTCTCCTTCATCCCTACAGCCAAAGTAAAAGTGTAAAATCCCCCCAGGACACCTGTGTTAGCCGTTTTTTTTTAAAACATATTACATGATAAAAAAACACACATAACTACGACATACACAAAACGCTCTTCTATGGGTGTGATAAGAGCAAAAACTGGGTCTATGTCTATGTTATTATGTGCATAAACTGTTAGCTACAGTATGTCGGGGATATTTCCAACACCCTTCTCACCACGCCAGGCTTGGCACGACACACCCGGGAGGCCGGAACGAGAGGTGACCACTGCCCAACTGCGACGAGGGATGGGTCGTTCCGGTGGTGACCAGCCGTCGATGGACAGTGCATCGGACTCCGCCGCTACTTCGCAGCGGTGGAGTCCACCACCCTCTCCTCCCCCTAACCTAACCCTAACCCTAGACCAGACAAAGAGCTACTTCAACTAAAAATCAACTTGACCAGAAATGATTTTGAATTTGATGGGAAATTTTTCCTCCAAACCAAAGGTACAGCCATGGGAAAGAAATTCGCCCCAGCATATGCCAATTTATTTATGGCCCAATGGGAGACCTCGGCCCTGGCGCCATGCAATAAAAAACCTGCACACTACTTTAGGTATCTGGATGACATTTGGGGTGTTTGGACTTATTCGAGAGAGGACTTTGATCATTTTATAACCACCTTAAACACACACTATGCCTCAATCACACTTAAATCGACGGTCAGTGATGACTCTGTAGATTTCCTGGACACAACCACTTTTAAACACAGTGACATCCAGGAAACTCCCAGTTTCGAAGTAAAGGTGTTATTTAAGGACACAGACGCAGACAATGCTCTTCTCCACAAGACAAGTTTTCATCCCAAACACACGTACCCGGGACTAGTTAAATCTCAACTACTCAGGTTTCATAGAATATGTACTCAACGCTCAGACTTCCTGCAAGCCACTAAGGTGTTGTTCTCAGTTTTGACCACTAGGGGGTACTGTAGGACTTTTTTGAGAAAATGTTTCAGGACTTTCACACTGAGAAAGCCCATTGTTGTAGATTCTCTTTTGCCGTTCATCACTACATATTCTCCTTCTACTGTTAAGTTGGTTAAAAAAATTTTCAGTCATTTACACAGGGAACTCAGCTGCTACAAGATCACAGGATTATCGCAGCGTTCAGAAAAAATAAAAACCTGCATGATCATTTAGTTAAAGCTAAACTCAAGACACTTAACAAACCTAGACAATCGGGTCACGGGGAATTTTTTCAGCACCAGAAATGGTTGCCAAATCATTACAACAATGTATTTGAAACAGAATGTTACGGTAACCCCAAGTCGAAAAACTACGTATATGTCATCAAATGTCATACAGTATGTGGGCAAGACCAGTAACACTATGTTGGTTAGGTTCACTCAGCACAGGTATAACGTACTTAGAAAAAAGAACACTCATACACACCTGGTCCAACATTTCATGCTACATGGTTGGCAGGCTGTTCAGGCCACAGTCGTACAGTGCAATCTAAGATGGAATAAAGCTCAAAGGTTCAGAAGTGAAAAGATTTGGATCCTGAGACTAGACACTATACATCCCAGGGGCCTTAACGAGAGGTAAACATAATGTTATGGTGAGGGATGGATGGCATGTGGAACAAAAATTGTGACAGACAGTACATCAGACTTTTTATCAGACGTTTAAATCTTTTATTCCCCTAACCTAACCTAACCCGCCAATCTTACGATACGAGGACGATCCCTCTACCTCTGAGCCACATCCGCCTTGCATCAATCACCTGATGACATACCAGCTGTTCTATTATTTTAAGGTGTATTTATTTTGATGCTTTGTGTACCTGTAAAATGGAAAATTTTGGAGCCACTTTAGGGTGGTTGTAAACATAATTTAGCCAGTAGTAACAAACAAATATAACAGTATTCTAACCAGCAGGTGGCAGTAGCGGTATTGTTATTGACTGGCGGTATACTCCTGCATCAACAGGAAGTACGCCAATGTCCTTTAAAGACTATCCGTTATGTTACAGGCTGTAAATTAAGACCTTTTATACAGAACAAGCTGGTCATCCTTCAGCTTGTGTGTAACACATATTTCACTGATTGGTGCATTATGACTAACTTCCCTTATATTAAATTAGTTTGTCTTATTCATGTCCTATTAAATAAACTAGTACAACATGAAAGTCAATCGTAATAGCAGCCTTGATTAAGAGTTTTCGGTTGCAGAAAATTGGATCAAAACCACTTTAGGCCTACAAGGGTTTGGGGTAAACAGCCCGTTACCATTATGAATTACTTAGGTTATACTGTTCCCATGTGTCCACTTTCTGAATTGGAATTTAAGTAGGAATGAGGACCCTAACCATGGAATTTGGTTCAATGTATTGTTTAGGAGATGAGAAAATCGGTTGGAAATATTAAACCTGTTGAAAGGTAAGACCATACCCCCTCACCCTGTCTAATAGGAAAACCATACCCCCTAAACCTTCAACATGTACAAAGCAGCAATAGTGGTAATTTCAGCCATGATGGATGAAACCTGGTTGGGGCTCTACGTGGAGGGAACTCCACCTCTTCTCTGGAGCTAAGCCCCGCCTCCTCTCTGATGTGATGCCAATAAACACAAATGATCCAGAGAAAACACTCACAGTAATGGGAGGTGGGAATTAGCTTGGTGTTAGATGTGTGCGTTTGGCATCGACACTGCATCAGAACCGGTCCGGATCACAGAGGAAGCAGCTTCCGTACCAATGCAGGATATCCACACAAGGACATGAACTGAGCTTGAAATTATTTTTAATTCATTTCAAAAACAAACTCAACACAGTTCTGTTTATTAAAAAAATGACTTACAAAGAAAAAAAAGAAATGCTGTACAAACACAAGATGCAGAAAAGGGAGGCAACTGGTTCAGAACAAAAGACGAGTGTTTTCAGCATGAAGACATCTTCTGGAAGACAAAGACGAGGTAGATACCTGCAGATGACAGGCCGAGGTGTTAGTTGATCACAAACACATAAACATACATTTATACATATATTACATTTCTGTTGACACTATTCTCCAGGTTTGTATTTAGCCTATGAACATCTAAGTCAGTCATTCTGAATTTATCAGTGTTTAATGATGATCACACATTTAATCTAAACCACTAGTGATCTACATTTGAATAAAAAGAAAAATGAAAATTCTTTCACATTTACTGGGATTTCAGTTAAACTGCAAATATGCGTCCACAAACAAAGTGAATTTTTGCATTTGTATTTATTGGCTGGATCATCCGTTTATTCACATGGCCAGATGTGCTGCTTGGTACGTGTGACAGAAGTTGCAGATACGCAGGGGAAGCAAATGGCCAATCTTCACTGAGCTGGTTTTCTAATGGTAAATGGCCTCATTTATATAGCGCTTTACAGTAATGACTGACATTCACCCATTCATACACACATTCACGCAGGGCGACAGCCAGCTCGTCAGGAGCAGTTAGGGTGAGGTGTCTTGCTCAGGGACACCAGGCAAACCTACCCCCCCCCCCCCCCCCCCCCTCACTGTGAAGACACACGTGGGCTACTATTCTACACGTACGAAATTCACAATTTTTTCCTGAATGAATTGCAATAAATGGATAAAATGGATGCTGAAATAACTATGTAATGACCACAAATAAAATAAAAAGTTTGAAGTTTTGTTAGGTCTGTTGTGGAAAACCATACCTTACCCTAACAGTCATTTAATGTAAAGCTTAAATGGTAACAGTCATTTAACGTAAAGCTTAAACGGTAACAGTCATTTAATGTAAAGCTTAAACGGTAACAGTCATTTAATGTAAAGCTTAAACGGTAACAGTCCATCCATCCATCCATTTTCTACCACTTATCCTGTATTCAGGGTCACAGGGGGCTGGAGCCGATCCCAGCTGTCATTGGGCGAAGGCAGGGTACACCCTGGACAGGACGCCAGTCTATCACAGGGCCGACATGTAGAGACAGACAACCATTCCCACTCACATTCACACCTACGGGCAATTTAGAGTAATCAATTAACCTATCCCCATCCTGCATGTCTTAGGTGTGGGAGGAAGCCGGAGAACCCAGAGAGAACCCACGCTTACACGGGGAGAACATGCAAACTCCACACAGAAGGAACCCGGGCCGACCCGGGAATCGAACCCAGGACCCTCTTGCTGTGAGGCGAGAGTGCTAACCACTACACCACCGTGCTTAAATGGTAACAGTCATTTAACAGAGATTAAACGGTAACAGTCATTTAATGTAAAGCTTAAACGCTAACAGTCATTGAAAGAAACTTACTAGCTGCTTCCCACTCAGATCTGCTCAGAGTTCCCTGCACACAAACAAACAAAACTGTTAAATCAAACATCCCAACCAGGACAAATGAGACTGAACCAGTAGCAATCAAACTGTCAGAAGACCTACCAGTGGTAGTTTGACTCCGGCTCTGCCACAGTGCTCTTTAGCATGGCAGTACTCTCCTATGCTCTCGGTAGCCTGTTGACCTCCATCCTCACAGGGAAACGACTGAAAACATACACAGGTCAACACTTGTTGACAACAAAGTTAATACTAAATCATTAACAGACCGTCTATGACTGGTTATTGATTGTTACTTGAAGGTTCTACCTCCAGAGACACCGTCTATGACTGGTTATTGATTGTTACTTGAAGGTTCTACCTCCAGAGACACCGTCTATGACTGGTTATTGATTGTTACTTGAAGGTTCTACCTCCAAAGACACCGTCTATGACTAGTTATAGATTGATAATTGAATACAACAGTTTTACCTCGAGAGCCATCATTTTCATCATGAGACTCCGATGATGCTCCTTCTTCAGTTTATCTTCAAAGAACTCCGAAAATCTTTGCTTCAACACCAGACGCATGTTGTAACGCCTTGCCATGCTGACACAAACACAGAGACAAGAGGAGAACCTTTAGAACCAACAGTTTTTTACAGTTCTGATAGTAGAATAGAAAACAAAAGTATAAAATATATATATATATATATATATATATATATATTATAATCTTACTGTTCAAAAAGAGGAAAGTAGACGAGCGACTCTGGAACATTTACAACGTCCTCGAGGCTGAAGTGATACTGACATCCGAACAGAGGATAGAACCCTTTGGACTGAAAGGAAACCTTAAAAACCTCATTACCAAACGACAGAGAGTCCGACGCCTCCAAACGTTTACTGCCAATGAGGGGCAGAAGAACAACAAGCAGAGAGTACAGGCATTATTAATCTGTGTCCACATAGATGATCACATTACTAATATCCACAGTACATGTCATGTTCATGTATCAGTCAGTGAACCTCCTGGAAGCAGGAAACGGCATCATTCTAGCACTCTAGTTTGTGTGTATTTTGTGAAGGGCTTAATCAAGCTGTATTTTTGGAAGTCTGCTGTTGATTATTGTTGCAAGGCTAAGGACCAAAAGGTGGGGGTTGCTAGCGGAGAGTTATTGCCTGTGCTAATCGGAAGGAGATGGCTCAAATGAATGGGGACACTGCCACCTGTTGCTGAAACAAAGAAACTGAGGCTTTTTATCAATTCATAAAGTTTTTTTTTTTAGGAGATTGCAGTCAGTTTCCGGTATTTCAAGAATGAGAGGGCTCCATAATGTTGTACACAAAGCTAGGACCTTACACAAGTTCGAAGGCATCTGGCGTTGTTCCGATGAAGAAACCTCCAGGTTTCAGACGCTCACAGGCATTTCTCAGCATCATGTCAGCCTTCTGTTCACTCTCAAATGAGTAATGATAAACAAACTGACAGCTGCAGATGTCAAACATCAGCTCTGGGTCATCCAGCTTTTCGGACAAAATCTCCTGTGAAAACAGGTCAACAGAGTTTAGTAACATAAGGGGTCAACTGATCTAGTTGTTACCATACCATGGCACCCAATGAACTGATCCAAGTGTTTTTCTATCTTGGTGCAGTGAACTGACCTAGGTGGTTGTTCTACCTTGGTATGGAGTGAACAACTCTCAGTGGTCTTGTTCTACCATTGCATGAACAATGGTAGAAAAGGGGTGAATAAGTCTAGATGGAGGTGTTCTACCTTGGTATAGGGGTGAACTACTCTAGGCAGGGCTGTAAACTAACTTTTTGGCTAACCTGCCAAGGGGACCAGTAGATGAAAGAATCTACCAGCCAAGTAAATTTTTTACCGGCCAAATAATAAATTGCCTCTTTTTGTTGCATATACATCTGTTTCAGTACTTTTCATTGAGATAACAGTATTATAGTAGTAAAGTAGTATTTAGAAATACATTTTAATATTATTAACTGAATTTCATTCATTTCATCTCAAACATTGCAAATTGAAAACTTTAACAGTGCAAAACTGTGACAAAGGAAACACTCATTAATTACTAATCAGAACTGAATTTCCGCGGTGTTTTTCTTTGGCGTGTGTCCGGCAGACGGAGCAAAACGTGGCACCCGTCGAGTCGTTGTACTGAAGCTAGCGCCGACGAAAATCGTGTGCGGCCCGCTGCCCCCCTGTTCACACCAGACGCGTATTTCTCCGTGACGGTCGACAAGCGCTTCTGCTCAGCTGTTGTTCATTCAGAGCTATTTTTTCATTATGGAGTAAATAACCCCATAAAATGAATACGCCATATTTCTGTAACCAAGAAGTTTGTACACTAATTGTATTTATCCGTTCCGAGAGAGAGAGAGTGAGAGAGTATGGTAGTGCAGATATACTGTTGAAATACGCATATTTGTTTATCTTCACATTTATTACATTTACATTTAGGTCATTTAGCAGACGCTTTTGTCCAAAGCGACTTACAATAAGTACATTTGTCAAAAGAAGGAAACAAAGAAACCACGACGTATCATTGCCGATGCAGTAAGAGTTAAAAATAGAACAAGTGTTAGGTCCTCATCTAAGTAAAGTAGTACTTCAAGAGCAACAGTGCTAAGATCAGAGTGCTATAGGTAAGTTTTTTTTTTTTTTTTGGGGGGGGGGGGGGGGGGGACAATACATTTAATAATACATTTAATAATACATTATTAAATGTATTGTCTCTTCCTGTTTCCCAGTGAAAGTTGAGATACACAAATATGATCGCATTTGTCAATCGCGGTATTTTATTTTGAAAATTGCTTTTATTTTGAAAATTGACCGGATTGTCTCGTGTTTCTTTGTGTGATTCACTGCCAGAATTGACGTGTTCGCTCGCGGCACGCGCAAAAAAATGGCGTGAACCAGGCGTCACTCACAGCGAGAAACTTAACGAGCGGTGACGCGCCCGCTACGTTGCTTCGGGGGAACTATTTTCTACAGCGGTGACGTCGATGGAGCTACTTCAGTGTGACACACAACAAATCACCGGTTTAGCTTGACGTTTGCTACCGTCGTAATTTATCAGTTTACAGCTACTACAATGTTTTGTTATATCATGCATAATTTATTGCAAGAGCACGACAATCGGGACAAATATTTACCCGCCCCAGTGGCATGTATCCCTCCAAAATAATATTTTAGTCGCATTTGGCGAGTGGTGACCGCTTCTTTACAGCCCTGACTCTAGGTAGAGGTGTTCTACCTTGGTATACGGGTGAACTACTCGAGGTGGAGGTGTTCTACCTTGGTATACGGGTGAACTACTCGAGGTAGAGGTGTTCTACCTTGGTATACGGGTGAACTACTCTAGGTAGAGGTGTTCTACCTTGGTATCGGGGTGAACTACTCTAGGTGGAGGTGTTCTACCTTGGTATAGGGGTGAACTACTATAGGTGGAGGTGTTCTACCTTGGAATAGGGGTGAACTACTCTTGGTGGAGGAGTACTACCTTGGTATAGGTGTGAACTACTCTAGGTGGAGGAGTACTACCTTGGTATAGGGGTGAACTACTCTAGGTAGAGGTGTTCTACCTTGGTATCGGGGTGAACTACTCTAGGTGGAGGTGTTCTACCTTGGTATAGGGG